>NC_069443.1:38261763-38311969 GCF_026875155.1 Cherax quadricarinatus | reverse complement strand
CGACCCAAACCCCCAAACCATATTGAACCACAATCATCACTGATCACAAAACGCCCTGAAACACACAACAAGCCCTGGCACACAAAAAAAGTCACGAAACACAACCTCAGTCACTGATCACACAACACAGTCACTAAACACACAACACAGTCACTAGACACACAACACAGTTACTAGACACACAACAGCCACTGAACACACAACACAGTCACTGGATACACAACATAGCCACTTGACACACAACATAGCCACTATACAGAGCCACTGGACACAACACAGCCACTGAACACACAACACAGTCACTGAACACACAACACACTGAACACAACACAGTCACTGAACACACAACTCAGTCACTGAACACACAACACAGTCACTGAACACACAACACAACAACTGGACACACAACACACTCACTGGACACACAACACAATCATTGAACACACAACACAGCCACTGGACACACAACACAGCCACTGAGCCCACAACAGAGTCACTGAACACACAACACAGTCAATGGACACACAACACAGTCACTGAACACACAACACTGTCACTGGACACACAACACAGTCACTGGACACACAGCACAGTCACTGGACACACAACACAGTCACTGGACACACAACACAGTCACTGGACACACAAGACAGTCACTGGACACACAACACAGTTTGTAGATGAATGGTTCAGAGAACCGACATGTTGTTAAATTAGACACTTGTGCAACTCAATAAAGATACCCAAGAGTTACACACGTGTCTAATTTTTATACACACAACACAGTCACTGGACTCACAACAGTCACTGAACACACAACACAGTCACTGGACACACAACACAGTCACTGGACTCACAACAGTCACTGAACACACAACACAGTCACTGGACACACAACACAGTCACTGAACACACAACACAGTCACTGGACACACAGCACAGTCACTGGACACACAACACAGTCACTGGACACACAACACAGTCACTGGACATACAACACAGTCAGGGACACACAACACAGTCATGGACACACAACACAGTCACTGGACACACAACACAGTCACTAGACATACAACACAGTCACTGGACACACAACACAGCCGCTGGACACACAACACAGTCACTGGACACACAACACAGTCACTGGACATACAACACAGCCACTGGACACACAACACAGTCACTGGACACACAACACAGTCACTGGCCCACACAACACAGCCACTGGACAACACAACACAGTCACTGGACACACAACACAGTCACTGGACACACAACAGTCACTGGACATACAACACTGCCACTGGACATATATAGCAACCCCTGAATGGGTCACAATGTATATAATGTATATTAAATCTCTTCATATAATTTTATATTGATTATATTTTGATTTTTAGCTAAATCGTAAATATATTGTTTTCATATTATTATTTGACTTAGTTATATTAATTAAGTGGATGTAACATTTATATATTTTTCAGTGGTCATTGTTTGAGAGATTAAGTAGCTGACAACATTGTCTAACTACTGGTAATTATCGCTCCGCTCATTTCGTTGCCGGCTTCTCTGTAGTTGCGGGGCAGCAGCAGTTCACGGAAGTCACGTGATCAATGGGGTAAATCACACCTCATTGGGAGTGAGAGTCTGCATGGCCTGTGCTCCTTCTTGTCTGTTTGACGTGCCTTCCAACAAGACGTGCGTCTCCAGCTCCCCCTTGCGGGCCCTTGTTGGAAGATCATCTCTGTCGCTTTCTTGTTTTTGGGTTTCTGTGTAACTCTGTTTACCAGAACGTAGGTTAGACTTATTGATTTTCGACGTTGTACTGAGGTTGTGTGTCACATAGACACTCTGAGAAAACTCAGGTCCTGAGCTGTAGCTTGTGACCTAACTTGTACTGGTATCTTTTTACTGTCACAGTTGGGGATTTTCTAATGCTGAACTAGATTCAGTAGTATGGGAGGTTTGTGACTTTTGTGGAGGATCTGCAGATGGTCCCTTAGTGTATTACATTAGTCCTTGTTCCTGATTGTGTTTCTTTTGGGCTTGTTATATTGCTGTTCTGCTTATCAGTCGTTTATTGTTCAAGCAAGCTTTTCTGATTGCCACGGGGGTCAAGTACTTGTATATATTTGTATTAATGTTATTAAATTTTAAAACAATGAAACCAGACGGTACTTAAAAGCCATAAAGATGTGATATGTGCCTTCAGCACAATACTACTGTACACCAAGAAGTGTAGCAACTTGTATCCTATATTATATTCAATTGATTACTTTAATTTACTATGATCTTATACACCTATCCCAACTTTATTGTTTTTAAATTTAAACTTATTAAATGTTAAATTTCTCTAGTTAGAGCCTACCAGTTGTAATCCTGAAGCACTATTGAATCTTACTAAATTCTAATGGATAATTGGACAAGGATACTGACTACTTGCTAAAAAAAACCCAGTAACAGGGGGTGCTAGAAGGGCAATCCTTTCTAGTATTACCTGGAGATCTCTATGCTTATTAGAAATCGCGTTTTTTGTAACAACATACAACAAAGGGACTGGATACACAACACAGCCACTGGACACACAACAGAGCCACTAGATATACAACAGAGCCACTAGACATACAACACTCCCACTAGCGTACAACAGAGCGACTGGGCACAACACACCCAGACATACAACAGAGCGAGTGGATAACAATACAACCACTGGACACAACACAGCTACTGAACACACAATACAACCACTGGACACAACACAACCACGGGATACACAACACAGCCACTGGATACACAGCACAGCCACTGGATAAAATACAGCCACTGAACACAACACAGCCATGGGCACACAACACAGCCACGGGACACAAGACAGCCACTGGATAAACAACAAAGCCACTGGATACAAAACAGAGCCACTGGATACACAACAGAGCCACGGGACACAACAACACAGCCAATGGACACAGCAGAGCCACTAGACATACACAGAGCGAGTGGATACACAATACAGCACTGTACAACAACACATCCAATGGACACAACACAGCCACTGGTTTACAAAAACACAGCCATGGACACAAACACAGCCGCTGGACCCCAATACAGTACTGGATACACAATACAGCCACTGGATACACAAAGCCACTGGATACACAATACAGCCACTAGAAAACACAATACAGCTACTGGATACACAACCAGCCACTGAATACACAACACAGCCACTGGAAAACAGTACAGCCACTGAAACGCAACACAGCCACTGGCACACAACACAGTCACTGGATACACAACACAGCCACTGGATACATAACAGAGCCACTGGACATACAACCGTCACTGGACATAACACAGAAACCCTGGGCACATAACACAGCCACTGGACAAGGAACAGAGCCACTGGACACAAAACACAGCCACTAGCATACAACAGAGCCACTGGACACACATCCCTGAACACAAAACACAGCCATTGGACACAACACACCCACTGGACATAACACAGCCACTATACATACAATAGAGCCACTGCAAACAAACACAACCACTGAATGCACAACACAGCCACTGGACACAACACAGCCACTAACATACAACAGAGCCACTGGACGCAGCACAAGCCAATAGACATACAAAAAGCCACTGGATACACAACACAGCCACTGGACACACAATATAGCCACTGGACACAACACACCCACGGACATACAACAGAGGCACTGGATACACAGAAACAGCCACTGGACACACAATATTGCCACTGGACACACAACACAACCACTGGACACAAAAACAAAACCACTGGACACACAACACAGCCACTTGTTACACAACCAGCAACTGGACCCCACAACACAGCCACTGGACATACAGCATCACTGGATACACAGCACAGCCACTGGAACACAAACACAGCGACTGGGTACGCAACACAGCCACTTGACACACAACACAGCCACTGGACATACAACAGGGCCACTGGATACACAACACAGCCACTGGATACACAACACAGCCACTGGACACACAACACAGCCACTGGAGCGCAACAGAGCCACTGGACAACAAACACAGACACGGGACACACAACACAGCCACTGGAAACACAACACAGCCACTGGACACAAAACACAGCCATTGGACATACAAAAGGGCCACTGGACACACAACACAGTCACTGGATACACAACACAGTCACTGGACACAACACAGCCACTGGATACACAACACAGCCACTGGACATACAACAGAGCCACTGGATACACAACACAGCCACTGGACACAAAACACAGCCACTAGACACAACACAGCCACTGGACACAACACAGCCACAGCACACACAACACAGCCAGTGGATACGCAACAGAGCCACTGGACACACAACACAGCCACTGGATACACAATACAGCCACTGGACACACAACACGCCACTGGACACACAACACAGCCACGGGACATACACACGGCCACTGGACACACAACACAGCCACTGGACACACAACACAGCCACTGGACACACAACACAGCCACTGGATACGCAACAGAGCCACTGGACACACAACACAGCCACTGGATACACAATACAGCCACTGGAAACAAAACACAGCCACGGGACCACAACACAGCCACTGGACATACAAACAGGTCCACTGGATACACAACACAGCCACTGGCACAAAACACAGCCATTGGATACACAAAGCAGCTACTGGACACACAACACAGCCACTGGACACACAACACAGACACTGGATACGCAACAGAACCACTGGACACAACACAGCAACTGGATACCAATACAGCCACTGGACACACAACACAGCCACTGGACACACAACACAGCCACTGGACATACAACAGATCCACTGGATACACAACACAGCCACTGGACACACAACACAGCCACTGGACACACAACACAGCCACTGGACACACAACACAGCCACTGGACATACAAACAGATCCAATGAATACACAACACAGCCACTGGACACACAACACAGCTACTGGACACACAACACTGCCACTGGACACACAACACAGCCACTAGACACACAACACAGCCACTGGACACACCACATGGTCACTGGATACACAACACAACCACTGGACATACAACAGGGCCTTTGGATACACAACACAGCCACTGGACACACAACACAGCCACTGGACATACAACAGGGCCTTTGGATACACAACACAGCCACTGGACACACAACACAGCCACTGGACATACAACACAGCCATTGGACATACAACAGGGCCACTGGATACACAATACAGCCACTGGGCACACAACACATCCCCTGGACACACAACACAGCCACTGGACACACAACACAGGCACTGGAGATACAACACGGCCACTGGACACACAACAGAGCAACTGGACACACAACACAGCCACTGGGCATACAACATGGCCACTGGATACACAACACAGACTCTGGGTACACAACACAGCCACTGGACGCACAACACAGCCAATGGACATACAACAGGGCCACTGGATACACAACACAGCCACTGGACATACAACAGGGCCACTGAATACGCAACACAGCCATTGGACATACAACAGGGCCACTGGATATACAACACAGCCACTGGATACACAACACAGTCACTGGACACACAACACAGTCACTGGATACACAACACAGCCACTGGACATACAACAGGCCACTGGATACACAAGACAGGCCACTGGACCACAACACAGTCACGGACACACAACACACCCACTGGATACACAACACAGCTACTGGACATACAACAGGGCCATGGATACACAACACAGCCACTGGACATACAACAGGGCCACTGGACAAAAACACAGCCACTTGACACAACACAGCCACTGGCTGCAATAGGGCAACTGGATACACAACACAGCTAGGACATACAACAGGGCAACTGGATACACAACACAGCCAATGGACGTACAACCAGGGCCACTGGATACACAACACAGCCACTGAAACCTGCAACAGGCCACTGACACATAACACAGCCACTGGATACACAACACAGCCACTGGACATACAACAGGGCCACTGGACACACAACACCGCCACTGGACACAACACGGGCCACTGGACATACAACAGGGCCACGGGATACACATCAAAAGCCACTGGACACACAACACAGCCACGGGACACAACACAGCCACTGGACATGCAAGAGGGCCACTGGATACACAACACAGCCATGGGCACATACTTCTGAAAAAAAAAATTCTGCTTACCTTTAGAAATATATATCTGCTGTCTTCGTATAATTATGATTGATATTTTTGTAGATGAATGCTTCAGAGAACCGACATGTTGATAAATTAGACACATGTGCAAATCTTGGGTATCTTTATTGAGGAAACGTTTCGCCACACAGGGGCTTCATCAGTCCATACGTAGGAGAAACTTGAAGAAACAGGAGGAGAATGAGGTAATCAGCCCCCTCAACCTTGAGTCGATGTGTTCAGTCATCAATCTTGAATAGAATACGGCATATCAGCGGAGAAGCAGCTTATAAACCGTATGGCAGGAGAGGTGCAACAGTCATAGGTGGTGTCACATTTGTTCAATGTGGAAGTAGGTCGTGCCCAAGAATTAGGCAAGCGAAGAATTCCTAAGTATTAAGATTTTAAAAAAGTTGCAGGGGTCTGACAGGTTTGTAGATGAATGGTTCAGAGAACCGACACAGTCACTGGACTCACAACACAGTCACTGAACACACAACACAGTCACTGGACACACAACACAGTCACTGGACACACAACACAGTCACTGGACACACAACACAGTCACTGAACACACAACACAGTCACTGGACACACAACACAGTCACTGGACACACAACACAGTCACTGGACACACAACACAGTCACTGAACACACAACACAGTCACTGGACTCACAACACAGTCACTGAACACACAGCACAGTCACTGGACACACAACACAGTCCTGGACACACAAAAACAGTCACTGGACTCACAACACAGTCACTGAACACACAACACAGTCACTGGACACACAACACAGTCACTGGACACACAGCACAGTCCTGGACACACCAACACAGTCACTGGACACACAACACAGTCACTGGACACACAACACAGTCACTGGACACACAACACAGTCACTGGACACACAACACAGTCACTAGACACACAACACAGTCACGGGACACACAACCCCAGCCACTGGACACACAACACAGTCACTGGGCACGCAACCCTCACTGGACATACAACACAGCCACTGGACACACAACACAGCCACCGGACACACAACACGGTCACTGGAAACACAACACATCACTTGGCATACAACACAGTCACTGGACACACAGCACAGTCACTGGACACACAAAACAGTCACTGGACACACAACACAGTCACTTGGACACGCAACACAGTCACTGGACACACAACACAGTCACTGGAAAACACAACACAGTCACTGAACACACAACACAGTCACTAGACATACAACACAGTCTCTGGACACACAACAGAGTCACTGGACATACAACCAGTCACTAGACATACAACACAGCACTAGACGTAAAACACAGTCACTGGGACATACAACACAGCCACTGGACACACAACCAGTCCCCTGGACACGCAACACAGTCACTGGACACACAAACACAGCCCCTGGACACACAACACAGTCACGGACAACAACACAGTCACTGGACACACAACACAGTCACTGGACATACAACACAGTCACTGGACACACAACACAGTCACTGGACACGCAACAGTCACTGGACATACAACACAGTCACTAGACATACAACACCCGCACTAGACATACAACACAGTCACTGGACACACCACACAGTCACTGGGCATTTCAACACAGCCATGGACATATATTGCAACCCCTGAATGGGTCACAATGTATTAATGTATATTATCTGTTCATAAATTTTATATTGATTATATTTTTGATATTAGCTAAATCGTAAATATATTGCCCTTTATATTCTTTTTGACTTAGTTATATTATTAGTAGGGATGTAACATTCATATATTATTCAGTGGGCATTGTTTGAGAGAGTTTAAGTAGCTGACCACATTGTCTAACTACTGTAATTATCGCTTCCGCTCATTTCGTTGCCGGCTTCTCTGTAGTTTCTGGGCAGCAGCAGTCCACGGAGAGTCACGTGATCAGGATGGGGTGATCACATCTCATTAGGAGTGAGAGTCTGCATGGCCTGTGTCCTTCTTGTCTGTTTGACGTGGCTTCCAACAAGACGTGCCTCTCCAGCTCTCCCTGCTGGCCCTTGTTGGAAGATCATCTCTGTCGCTTTCTTGTTGTTGGTTCTGTGTTTAAATCTGTTTACAGAACGTAGGGTAGACTTAGTGATTTTCGACGTTGTACTGAGGTTGTGTGTCACATAGACACTCTGAGAAAACTCAGGTCCTGAGCTGTAGCTTGTGACCTAACTTGTACTGGTATCTGTGTAACTGTCACAGTTGGGGATTTTCTAATGCTGACTTAGATTCAGTAGTATGGGAGGTTTGTGACTTTTGTGGAGGATCTGCAGATGGTCCCTTAGTGTAGTTACATTATGTCCTTGTTCCTGATTGTGTTTCGTTGCTTGTTATATTGCTGTTCGGCTTATCAGTCGTTTTATTGTTCAAGCAAGCTGTTTGATTGCCACGTGGGTCAAGTACTTGTATATATTTGTATTATGTTATTTAATGGTAACAGTGCACCAGACGGTACTTAAAAGCCATAAAGATGTGATATGTGCCTTCAGCACAATACTACTGTACACCAGAGAAGTTAGCAACTTCTATCCTATATTATATTCAATTGATTTCTTTAATTACTTTGATCTTATACACCTATACAACTTTATTGTTATAAAAATATTAAAATGTTATTCTCTAGTTATAGCCTACCATTGTAATCCTGAAACATATGAATCTTACTAAATCTAAAGGAAATTAGACAAGGATACTACTACTTCAAAAAAAACCAAACAGGCTGGATTTCTAGAAGGGCAATCCTTTTAGTATTCCTGGAGATCTCAATGCTATAAAATCGCGTTTTTGTAACACAACAACAGAGCGACTGATAAACAACACAGCCACGACACACAACAGACCCTAGATATGACGGAGCCACTAGATTACAAAAAAGCCACAGATATACAACAGAGCCACTAGACTACACAGGCCATTAGATAAACAACAGAGCCACTAGACATCAACAGAGCCACTGAAATACGAGGAATGGAACACAACACAGCCACTGGACATAAAACAACCGACTGGATACACAACACAGCCACTGGACACACAGAGCCATAAACATACAACAGAGCCATAGACATACAACGAGCCACTAGACATACAACAGCCACTAGACGTACAACAAGGAGTGGATACACAATAAAAGCACTGGACACACACAGCCACTGAAACACAATATAACCACGGACAAACACAGCCACTGAACCAACCAGCCACTGGACACAACACGCCACTGGATACACAACACAGCCACTGGACACACAACAAAGCCGCTGAACACAACACAGCCACTGGGCACACAACACAGCCACAGGACACAACACAGCCACTGGACACAACACAGCCACTGGATAAACAACAAAGCCACTGGATATACAACACAGCCACTGGATACACATCAAGCCCTGGACACCAACACAGCCATGGGAAAAGCAAGCCACTAGACATACAACAAGCGAGTGGATACACAATACAGCCACTGAACACACAACACAGTCAATGGACACAACACAGCCACTGGATACACAACACAGCCACTGGACACACAACACAGCCGCTGGACACAATACAGCCACTGGATACACAATACAGCCACTGGATACACAAAGCCACTGGATACACAATATAGCCACTAGATACACAATACAGCTACTGGATACACAACACAGCCACTGGGCACACAACACAGCCACTAGACACAACAGAGCCACTGGATACGCAACACAGTCACTGGATACACAACACAGCCACTGGATACATAACAGAGCCACTGGGCATAACCCAAAACAGCACTGGACATAACACAGCCACTGGGCAGTAACACAGCCACTGACAAAGAACAAGCCACTGACACCAAACACAGCCACTAGGCATAAAAACAAGCCACTGGGACACACACCACTGAAACAAAACACCAGCCATTGGACCCCAACACAACCACTGGACATAACACAGCCACTATACCCTACACAGAGCCACTGGACACAACACAACCACTGAATACACAACACAGCCACTGGACACAACACAGCCACTAGACATAAACAGAGCCACTGGAACACAGCACAGCCACTAGACATACAACAGAGCCACTGGATACCAAAACAGCCACTGGACACACAATAATAGCCACTGGACACAACACAGCCAAAGACAACAACAGAGGCACGGATACACACACAGCCCCTGAACACAATATTGCACTGGACACACAACACAACCACTGGACACACAACACAGCCCTTGTTACACAACACAGCAGCTGGACAACAACAACCCAGCCACTGGACTACAGCAGTCCACTGGATACACACACAGCCACTGGACACACAAAAACCCGCCACTGGGTACGCAACAAGCCACTGGACACACAACACAGCCATGGACATACAACAGGGCCACTGGATACACAACACAGCCACTGGACACACAACACAGCCACTGGACACACAACACAAACCACTGGACACCAACACAGCAACTGGGAAAAACAACACAGCCACTGGACACACAACACCAGCCACTGGACATACAAAAGGGCCACTGGACACACAACACAGTCACTGGATACACAACACAGTCACTGGACGCAACACAGCCACTGGATACACAACACAGCCACTGGATATACATCAGAGCCACTGGATACACAAACACAGCCACTGGACAAAAAAACACAGCCACTGGAAAACAACACAGCTACTGGACACAACACAGCCACTGGAACACACAACACAGCCACTGGATACGCAAAAAGAGGGCCACTGGACAAAACAAACAGCCACTGGATACACAATACACCCCTGGACACACAACACAGCACTGGACACACACACAGTTACTGGAAAGACAACAGAGCCCCCTGGACACACACACAGCCATTGGACAACAAAAGGCCACTGGACACAAAACACTCACTGGATACACAACACAGCTACTGGACACAACACAGCCACTGGATACACAACACAGCCACTGGACATACAACAACCACTGGAACACAACACAGCCACTGGACACACAAACAAACCACTGGACACACAACACAGCCATGGACAACAAACACAGCCCTGGACATACAACAGATCCACTGGGTACACAACACAGCCACTGGACACACAAAAAAGCCCCTGGACGAACATCAAAATGGTAAACCATTTGATGTTCATCTTGCAGACACTGCAACACATGGGTCTTGGACAGAAAACACCTTGACAAACTTTCAAGTGGAAGTGTTGGATCTGAGAGGGACATGACCTATCAGTGGTTACATCTCACACTACACAAATACTACTACTACACTACACTCTAGAACCTCTCCTTCCGACATATTTAAGTCTCGCACTGGGCGCTGTGATCTTCAGATAGTCCTACTATGGAACTGAACTTCCCAAAGGCCGGGACTGACAACCTCAAAATTTTACGATACAAGGTGATGGATGATTCATCGTCTTCACATCTCTAAATGTTCCCACCTTTTCTGTATTCGACTGAAGAAACCATACCCCCGGCCGGGATTGAACCCCCGGTCATAGAGTCTCAAAACTCCAGCCCGTCGCGCTAGCCACTAGACCAGCTAGCCACAATAAGATTCATCCAACTAGGTATATTTCTACACCATAGGAAAGTTAGCACAGGCACCTCTGTGACCACAAATGCAAGTTTTTACAGACGAATCTCCAGCTAGCGTGGCCGTGACGAAATCTAGTCAAATCCCTTCACTGCCGTCAACATGACTTAAGAAATCGTGTCATTACGATTTCTTAAGTCATTCGACTGAAGAAGCCTACTGTGTAGGCGAAACGTTTCGGAATAAAGTTGTCTAACTGTTGCATATGTGTCTTACCTACCAAAGCCACTGAACACAACACAGCCACTGGACACACAACAAACCCACTAGAACCACACACAGCCACTGGACACACCACCTGGTCATGGATACACAAAAGACTTACACAAAACAAGACTACATACAACAAGGGAAATTAAACACAACACCCACTGGACACAAACAAGCCACTGACAACAACCGCCAGCTAACGGGCCTGAAACAATACTGCACGGGTCCAACACGCCCTCACCACCGCCACTGGACACACAACCGCCATAGATCAACACGCCACTGAACACAAAAGGAAAATGGACAACAACTCAGCCCTGAACCTACAACAGGCCACCCAACCACAAGCCTTTTGGGACACACACAGCCACTGGAACCACACCACCATGACAACAAACATCCACTGGAACACCACATGGGCCCCTGACAAACAAACAGGCCCCGAAACCAACACAGCCCCGGACAACAACAGGGCCCCCTGGAACACAACACCACGACACACAACACAGCCACGGACCAAACAACACAGCCACTGACACCCAACACGCCACTGGATTCCAACAAGCACTGGCACACAACACAGCCCTGGACCACAAACAGCCCCTGGAAAAACCACACAAACAGCCACTGGACAAACAACAAGGCCACTGGATACACAACAGAGGCCACACAACACAGCCATTGGAACACAAAACAGCCCCTGGACACACCAACACAGGGGCCCCTGGAACACAACACAGCCTGGTACCCAAAAGCCACTGGACAACAACACAGCACTGGGTACACAAACAGCCCCTGGAAAACAACAACAACGCCACTGGACACACAACACAGCCACTGGGAATACAACAGACCACTGGATACACAACACAGCCCTGGACACACAAAACCCGCCCCTGGACCACAACACAGCCACTGGACACTCAAACAGCCCTTTGGCATACAACACACCACTGGATACACACCCGCCACTGGACACCAACACAGCACTGGGAAAACACAAACAGCCACTGGACACACAACACAGCCACAGCACACAACACACCACTGGACACACCACAGGCACTTTGGGTACACACAACACAGCAATGGACCCCAACCAAGCAGCCAACCTTGGATACACAACACAGCCACTGGACACACAACACAGCCACTGGACAACAACACAGCCACTGGACATACAAACAGGGCCAAAATGGATTAACAAACAGCAAATGGTACACAAACAGCCACTGGACACACAACACAGCCACTGGACACACAACACAGCCACTGGAGATACAACACACCACTGGACACAACAACAGAGGAAATGGACACACAACACAGCCACTGGACATAAAAACAGGGCCACTGGATACACAACACAGCCTCTGGACACAACACACACCCACTGGATACACCAAACACAGCCACTGGACAACACAGGGGCCCCTGGATACACAACACAGTCACTGGACAACAACAGCCACTGAAACCAACACAGCCACTGGACAACCCCAACAGGGCCACTGGATATACAACACAGCCACTGGAACACAACACAGCCACTGGACAACAAAAGGGCCTTTTGGTACAACACAGGGGCCCCTGGAACAAACACAGCCACTGGGCATACAAACAGGGGCCCCTGGACAAAAACAGGCCACTGGAAAACAAACGCACTGGGAAAATCACAGGGGACTGAACACAACACAGCCACTGGACACACACCCACAGGCAACACGGAAGGGTACAACACAGCCACTGACAACAACAGGGAACTGGAACACAACACAGCCAATGGACTACAACAGGGCCACTGGATAACAACACAGCCAGCCTCCGGGTGGACACAACACACCACTGGAACACAACACAGCCAATTGGGCATCAAAAGGGCCACTGGAACACAAACACCCCGCCAAATGTGACATACAACAGGGCCACGGGAAAACCCCACACAGCCACTGGACAACAAACAGGGGCCCCTGGAACAACACAGCCACTGGAACACAACAGCCACTGGAACACAACACAGCACTGGACATTAAAAAAAAGGGGACCTTTTATAATAACCAGCCATAAATTAGAGGCCAGGAACAACACAGAATACAAAACGCCACCCGGGCTAAAAGGGAAATTTTATAAAAAAAACCAATGAAAACACACCCTAAATAAAATAACTGTAACCAAAAGACTGGGAAATACAACCAGGTCAATGGAAAAACAACACAACCAATGGGTCAGGAAATGATATAAAAAACCCATATAAAGGGCCCTGGACATAATACAAACAAAAAAGCCAATTGGTTTCCAAAAGCCCTTTTGGGAAATACAAAGGCCAGCAACCAGCCACTGGAAAACCTAGCCTTGACTTCCGGGGCCGGGATCACTTTCCCCGGACACACCACAGCCCACCCCGGGGAACACAGCCTGGCAACAACCGGGGATGGAAAAAACCGCCATCAATTGAAAAAAAAACTGCTTACCTTTAAAAAAATTTATACTTGTGATTTTCGAAATTTATGATTTGGTCCAGGAAAACCGAGAAACTAAGGCGTCACCTGATAGTGACTTCTAAAATAATAAAATTTGACCCTTTCTTATAATAAAAATTTTGGGGTTTTTTTTTCTTCTTTAAATAATTTTGGATTGTTACGGGAAACCGAGATGGTCTATTTATTGCATATTATTTGAATCCTGAATGGTTGCAGTTGTTTTATATTTATTTACCATTTATTTTTTTTTCAGGATTTCTTAATAGCCAAATGTAAAAGTTTGCTTTATATTGTTATTTGAATTAGCTTCCTTTTGTTTGGTAGGATGTAACATATTATGTGCTCAGTTCAAGTCTTGATTGTCTAACTACTGTAATTATCGCTCTTTGCTCGTTAGACTGCCGGCTTCTGTTTGTGAGCTGCAGCTGTCCACGGAGCTATCACCTGATCGAGGGGGTTGTCCTCACCTCGCCTGAAGTATTCAGTCTGGTCTAGACTCTCTTGGTGGATGGACAGATTGTCTGTCTCATCATTATTGTTATTTCTGTAGAACTCTGTTCACAGAACATTGTATAGACTTAGTGATTTTCGACATTGTACTGAGGTTGTGTGTCTCTTAGACACTCTGAGCAACTCAGGTCCTGAGCTGTAGCTTCTGACCTAACTTGTACTGGTATCTGTATATTATCACAGTTGGGGATTTTCTTATGCTGAACTTAGATTCAGTAATATGGGAGTTTTGTGACTTTTGTGGATGATCTGCAGATGGTCCCTACTTAGTGTCGTTATATTATCTCCTTGATCCTGATTGTGTCGCAGTTGCTTGTTATATTGCTATTGGGCGTAGCATTCTTTTTGTTGTTCAAGCAGACTGTTCTGATAGCCAGTTGGTCAAGAAGTTAGTTTATTTGAGGACTTTGTCAGTCACTTGTTTAAGTCTAGTCGAGTCGTGAGACAAAGCGAACTACTTAGAGCACTTACACACATACACACAAAATTACTTGTACATATTTGTAATATCTTAAGAATTATAAATGTGATATGTGCTTTCAGCACAATAATATTGTACTCGAGAGAAGTGATATTATTTTGATTACTGTGATTAATTTAATTTAATTTAATTTGATAATATTCCTCTAGACTTAATAAATTTATTAAATTTTAATTTCTCTAGTTAGTAGCCTACCAGTTGTAATCCTGAAGCACTATTGAATCATACTGAATTCTAATGGATAATTGGACAAGGATACTGACTAATTGTTACAAAAATCCAGTAACAGGCTGGATGCTAGAAGAGTAGTCCTTTCTAGTATTCACTGGAGATCTCTAAGCTTTTAGAATCGCGTTTTTTGTAACAAATGGGGACCTGTCCGGGAGGCTCTTGATCCAAGGTGTTGGAGAAATTGTCCAGTTTGACATACTAGTAACTCTATGATCAAACACTTTGAGTACTTTCCTAATCTGAAGACTTTGAGTTTAGTCTTGTACAACATACCAGGTGGATGTATGTACCTGATTGAGTCTCTTGATCCAAGGAGATGGAAATACTGTTTATGAGTTCTAGCTCTAAGACATCCAACACTAAAATTCCTATCAGGATTATAGTTTCCCATAATCACACTCTCGTAGTACAATTATTTTCGTGATGTATGTCAAAGTGAAACAGTTAATTGATACGCTGACTTTGTCTGAGTTAAGTACATTAAAACTTCAGACGTGTTGGCAAGTAGCCAAATATCTCGGTGTGACGTATAACAGGAATTACACCGCAGAAACTGTCAGAGCATTAATTAAAGATATATTGTTTCCTGCTCATACAGAGATGTCTGATTATGATTCAGATTCAGAAAGCTTAATGTCACAATTAGGAAGTATGACTCTATTTGATGATGTAGAAGAAAGAGCAACTAAGGCAGAAGTGTCTGAGCCTAGTGTAGCTCAGTTCTCGCTCACTCCTTCCCTCACTGACACATTAGTACAGAGTATAGCTGGTAGTATGACTAAGCCTCACGCTAGTACTGTGTATGCTACACCTGTATCTACATATCCTAGACCAGATCTAGACTCTTTAGGGACGGCTTGACGAAGTTTCCGACCTAAGGACAGTCCAGAAAGACATGTTAATTTCCCTTCTCCTCCATTACCTACCGGTCCTATCTCTCAGGAACAGTTTGAGAGGTTAGAACGTCTCATTATGTTGAAGACTGCACAAATAGAGGCACAGAGGAAATTGAACGAAGAAGATTTCCAAAGAGAAAATGTTCGTCTTGGAAGACAACAGATTGATAGATCACAGGACACATTTAATGTGCAGAAAGCGGCATCCATGGTTCCTAAATTTTTTTGAGAGTGACTTAGACACCTATTTTGATGTGTTTGAGAGCCAGGCACGTGCTATGAACTGGCTACGTAAGCACTGGGCTACCTTATTGCACACAGCTATAACAGGAAGAGCTCAAACTTGTACTGCTGCTTTACCATTTGCCAAGTACATTAGTTATGACACCGTCAAGCAAACTATTCTAGAGACGTATAACTTGTTACCTGTAAGTTATCAAAGCGCATTTCGTACATTACAACGACGACAAGATCAAACTTGTGTAGAGTTTGCTCGTGAGAAAAAAGTTGCATTTGAGAGGTGGTGTAGATCTGCCAAGTGCAATAACTACGACAGTCTAGTTCAGTTGTTACTACACGAAGAGTTTAACAACTGTATGTCTGCTGACATACAAGAATATCTGATCGATCATACTACCTCGGATATTCTGGAAACTGCAGCATTAGCAGACAATTACGAGATTTCTCACAAATTTGTACGTACTAAAAAACAAAGAAACAAGGTAACTAAAGATTGTCTTAGAAGTTGGCAACCTAAATCAGCTGCTCATTGCCGGCCTGATGTACCTGCTACTGTAACTTCTCGTACCTTTACCAGGAAAACTTACAATCCTGAATCTGTCTCTGTGGCTAGACAGAAATCGGATATCGAGAAGAAGAAAGTTAAATGTACCTATTGGAACAAAAAAGGACATGCTAGAGAGTATTGCTATAAGTTAGAAAGAGATACAAGAGACAGTCGTGCGGCTGGCGCCCCCACTCAAGTCGTATCCTCTTCCGAGCAACAAAGGCACCAAAATCCTAGTACATGTAATACCTCTGATCCTACTGTTTTAGATAATATTACTCAGAACAGATGACTAGCGTCAGAAAGTGTATCTGACGAAAAGATTCGTTCAGCGATGAGTCCTTACTTTTCGAGAGGTAAAGTAGGATTTGACGAATCACATCTAACTGAGATAATTACTTTCAGAGACACTGGCAGTTATCTCACGTTATTAAGAGAAGATGTACTGCCCATAACTGATGATACCTATTGCAAGATAGATGTATTGTTAGAAGCCTATGGTGGGGCTGTTATAAAAGTGCTTCTGCACAAAGTTTATATTCAAACAAGCTATTATACTGGTTATATTTCAGTGGGTATATCCAGTGGTGTATTTCCCATCAGGTCAGTGGACTTGTTGATAGGGAACGATATCCTTCATGCTGGTGTATGTAAGGAACCACTTGTGATTGATAATAACACTGATGATAATTATGCCATTGAAGCTTGTAAAGAGAAACCTATTTTATTTCCTCTCAGTGCAATTACTAGAGCTATGTCAAAGATTCAACAACCATCCTTGTCTCCTGTTGAGTTAGTGGATGACAATGATTTGGGCTTGAATATGTTGTTTAGTGACGCTCTGCGCCCCGGATCATTAACACTGACCCCCCCCCAGTCATCAACCCTAGTCAGGACCCCTACTGACGTTAAATTTCTAACTCATGATGATTTAATCAAGGATCAGTTTGTTGATCAGTCACTGGAAAGACTGAGGATATAGCAGTTACTGAGAGTGAAGCAAAGGATCTCGATAATTGTTTACTATTATAGTAATGGTGTACTGATGGGAGAAAAATACATGTAAGTTGTCAGCTGATAGTGTTTCCCCCACAGTCAAGCATCTCGTAGTGTTACCAGTTACATTTCGTGAACAAACCATTGATTTTGCTCACAATAGTCCATAGGAGGACTTTTGGGTGTCAAAAAGACACTCGTAAAACTGGCAAAACATTTTACTTGGCCAAAGATGAAGGAAACAGTAGCTGATCATGTGCGACTTTGCACGTGTGTCAAGTGACAGACAAGCCAGCACACACACCTCCACCTACACCTCTCACTTGTTCATTAGTAGCAAAGTTCAGTTCATCTGGACTAGACATTGTTCAGACTCATTCAAAAGGTTGAAGCATCTGCTTTCCTTGCTCCAGTTTTGAGTCCTAATTTAAATCTTCCCTTCTTTTAGTATAGATGCGAGAGTTATGCAGTGGGCGCTTTTGCTGCTCCAACAGTCAACATCCCACTGACATTCTCCATCCTATATTTTTACTATTCATCTAAGCTTAAGCGACACCAAAAAAATTATGCCACTATTGAGAAAGAGGCTCTAGCTCTTGTGGGTCCTTGGAATTTTGACGTGTATTTGGGCACTTCCCCATTTAAAATTAACGTTTTTTTCAGACCACACAAACCATCACTTATATTAACACTATGAAGAGTAAGAATGCTAGGATCATGAGGTGGGCCCTCAGAATCCAACCTTATTCTATTAGTACAAAACACATAAGTGGTCATTGTAATGTATTTGCTGACACTCTGTCACGTCCTTAATAATTATCAGTTTCATTAAATTAACGTAATTTTAATGCCAAATACCTTTTGTTACTTGCTATGTCAAATTCATAGAGTAACTTAATCCTCCAGCCTATTAATTATGTATACTCATGTCATGTCTAATTATTATATTTATATATTCACAGTAGTGATGTGTATGAGGAGGAGGCATAATCTGAGTGATGAGTGGGTAGTGTTGTGTGGGCGATGTACTGCGTGACGGAACACTGTCCTGCTGCAGACCCCCCCCCCCTCACTACACACCTTAAGCTGTTTCATACTCAGATGTCCATACTAAATAGCATTCCACAACCACTGCTTAAGAGTGGAATGCTGTCTCCTGTCTATAGCACAAGACAATTATGCTGTCTACACTACTATGATCGAGCCTCAACGTGTCAGGCTCGTCTGCGCTATCCTGTCTCTACACTGATGTACATAACCACGAGTATGCAGAGATACGATACTGTGTACTGCCCTAGTACTAGGGGCATATCTTATTGTATAGATGCTGTGAAATTATAGAAGTGCTTGGCACAAGAGTGACTCTGATTAAGGTTTATATTATATTGTTAGTAATGTAACCTGAGTAATCAGTAATGTGAAAGTCATTAGTGCAACTCCTAGTGCGACCGTTTGTCGTGTTGGGGGGGTGTTGCAACCCCTGAATGGGTTGCAATGATTATGTATATATATAATTATTACCTTTTCATATAATTTTATATTGCTTGTATTTGCGATAATAGCTAAATCGTAAATGTATTGCTTTATATTGTTATTTGACTTAGCTTCCTTTTGTTAGGTAGGACGTAACATATTATGTGCTCAGTTCAAGTCTTGATTGTCTAACTACTGTAATTATCGCTCTTTGCTCGTTAGACTGCCGGCTTCTGTTTGTGAGCTGCAGCTGTCCACGGAGCTATCACGTGATGAGGGGGTTGTCCTCCCCTTTGCCTAAGTATTCATCTGGTCTAGACCTTTGGGGGTTGGGACAATTTCTGTCTCACTTTATTGTTTTTTCTGTAAAACTCTCTTACAGAACATTTTTTAAAGACTTGGGTGATTTTCGACTTGTACTGGGGTTTGTGGCTTTTAAACACTCTGAGAAACTCAGGTCCTAGCGTCTTTGACCAATTTGTATGGTATCTTTATTATCACAGTCGGGGTTTTTTCTTATGCTGAACTTAGTTTCATATTTTGGAGTTTTGTGACTTTTGTGGATGACGCAGAGGGTCCCACTTAGTTCGTTATATTATCTCCTTGACCCGATTTGTCCAGTTGCTTGTTATATTGCTTTTGGGGGTTTAATTCTTTTATTGTTAAAGGGAACTGTTCTATAGCAGTTGGTAAAGAAGTTAGTTTATTTGGGGACTTTGTCATCACTGTTTAAGTTAGTCGAGTCGGAGACAAAGGAACTACTTGGGCACTTACACACATCACAAAAAATTACTTGACATATTTTAAATCTTATTAAATGTTAATGTACCAACGGATTTTAAGAATTAAAATGTGAATTGTTTCAGCACAATAATTATTGTACTTGAGAGAAGTGATATTATTTTGTTACTGGTTTAAATTTTAAATTTTAAATTTTAAATTTTGTAATATACCCTAGACTTAATAAATTTATTAAATTTTAATTTCTTTAGAAAACCCCAGTTGAATCCCCGAAGCCTATTTTAAACCATACTGAAACAATGGATAATTGGGCAAGGAACTGACTACTTGTTACAAAACCCAGTAAAGGTGGAGCTAGTATTCACTGGAGACCTAAGCTTTTAGAATCGTTTTTTTGTAACAATTTCATTTCTTTTTTTTTCCCGAATACACTTGTGTACAAGAGTATTCAGGAATGTCAAGTGGTCGTGGTCAGAAAACTTTGTACCATTTAAAAAAATTACCCTTTGGGAAAAATGCTGTTCAACAAAAAGTAAAGATAATCTATGGGAAAGGACACAGTGAAAAGAAGATAGCGCGACCAAAGGGAAGAAATGAAAAAATTTTAGGGAAAACAAACAAGAACAATCACTCAAGTTTAGTTGGCGGAATCATTCAGGAAAGGAAGAAACAAAAGTCATTTATCAATAACCTTCCCCAAGCCACAGTGTGAAAAATTTAGAATTTTCCTTTAGCATGCGTAAATTTGAATAATATAAAAATTGTGTATTAAAATGGAGTGCTGATTTGACCCTTCGAGAAATTTCAAGCAGGGGGGGATGTGGAACGCGCAAGGGGAAGGGAGACGCCTAGTGAATTTAATGTGTGTACACTGGTTATTACAATAGTTACGTAATCAGGTGTCATCGAGGTTCAGTTGTTGTATATCAGCCTCAATCCTTAATTTAGACATTGCTGAAGAATTGGGATAGTGTGGAAAACCTTTGCAATTCAACAACAAAGAGAAAAATAGAGGACTGCAATCCTTCCCAGCAGCACACCCTAGATAAGTGATGCTTACCCATAATGTATAGTAGTTTTATTGATAAATTAGACACATGTCCAGCTCTTGGGTATCTTTATTGAAGAAATGTTTCGCCACACAGTGGCTTCATCGGTCCATACAAAGGAGAAGCGTGTCGGTTCTGTGAACAATTCATCTACAATCCTGTCAGACAATGCAACTTCTTGGGATCTTAATTCTTGGGAGTTCTTCGCTTGACTAACCCTTGGGCACGACCTACTTCCACATTGGACACATGTGACACCACCTACGACTGCTGCACCTCTCCTGCCTACGGTTTATAAGCTCCTTCTCCGCACATTTGCCGTATTCTATTCAAGATTGATGGACTGACCACATCGACTCAAGGTTGGGGGACTGATTACCTCATTCTCCTCCTGTTCTTCAAGTTTCTCCTTTGTATGGACTGATGAAGCTACTGTGTGGCGAAACGTCTCCTCAAAAAAGATACCCAAGTTTTGCACATGTGTCTAATTCATCAACGTGTCGGTTATCTGAACCATTCATCTACAATAGTAGTTTTGTGTTGGCCATCGTAAATTCTATCTATTAAGGTAGCATCAGGGTGTATTACACATAATTGTGATCCAGTAATTCAATGAAAAGTGGTAATATGAATTTATTTTCTAATAACACCATAGCATTATAATTTATATAAATTGTTATATTCTGTGTACCCAGCAAACCTAATCATATACAGTCCACATTTTATAATTTTCCATTACTGGAATTACATGGAGTATACCTAGAGAGGGTCTCGGGGGTCAACGCCCCCACTGCCCAATCTGTGACCAGGCCTCATGGTGGATCAGGGCCTGATCAACCAGGCTGTTACTGTTGGCTGCACGCAACCTAACATATGAACCACAGCCTGGCTGGTCACGTACTGACTTTAGGTGCCTTTCCAGTGCCTTCTGCAAGACAGCCAAGGGTCTATTGGTAATCCCCCCTCATGTATGTTGGGAGGCAGTTTAACAGTCTTGGGCTGCTCACACTTGTCTTTTCTCTTATCGTGTTAGTGTTGCCCATGATTTTCATTGGGGGAATGTTGCATCGTCTGCTGAGTCTTTTGTATTCATAGGGAGTGATTTCGTGTGCAAGTTTGGTACTAGTCCCTCTAGGATTTTCCAAGTGTATATAATCATGTATCTCTCCCGCCTGCATTCTAGGGAGTACAGGTTGAGGAATTTCAAGCGTTGCCAGTGAGGTATTTTATCGCAGTGTTGCGTTTTGTGAAAGTTTTCTGTACATTTTCTAAGTCAGCAATTTCACCTGCCTTGAAAGGTGCTGTTAGTGTGCAGCAATATTCCAGCCTAGATAGAACAAGTGACCTTAAGAGTGTCATCATGGGCTTGGCATCCCTAGTTTTGAAGGTTCTCATTATCCATCCTGTCATTATTTTTAGCAGTGCAATTCTTACAATGTTGTGGTCTTTGAAAGTGAAATCCTCTGACATTAGCACTCCCAGGTCTTTTACATTAGTTTCTCGCTCTACTGTTTGGTTGGAATTTGTTTTATACTCCAATATAGTTTTAATTTCCTCACATTTTCCATATCAGAATAATTGAAATTTCTCATCATTGAACTTCATATTGTTTTCTGCAGCCCACTGAAAGATTTGGTTGATGTCCACCTGGAGCCTTGCAGTGTCTGCAATGGAAGACACTGTCATGCAGATTCGGGTGTCATCTGCAAAGAACGACACGGTGCTGTGGCTGACATCCTTGTCTTTATCAGATATGAGGATGAGAAGCAAGGAACGAGTACTGTGCCTTATGAAACAGCTTTTCATAGTAGCTGCCTCAGACTTTACTCTGTTTATTGTGTGTTATATTTGTTAGGAAATTATAGATTCATCTAGAAACTTTCTGTTTTTCCTTTATCACGATTTTGTGCTCTATTATACCATGGTCACACCTGTCAAAGACTTTTGCAAAGTGTGTGTATAATACATATGCATTTTCTTCGTCTTCTAGAGCATCCAGGACCTTGTCATAGTGGTTCAGTAGTTGGGACAGGCAGGAGCGACCAGCTCTAAACCCATGATGCCCTGGGTTGTGTAACTGATGGGTATCTAGATGAGTGGCGATGTTGGTTCTTAGAACCCTTCAAGATTTTTTATGGGATGCTTGCACTATCGGACTGTAGTTCTTTGCTATTGCTTTACTGCCACCTTTGTGGAGTGGGGCTATGTCTGTTGTTTTCAGCAGCTGTGGGATGACCCCAGTGTCCATGTTCTCTCTCCTTAGGATGTTAAAACCACATGATATGGGTTTCTTGCAGTTCTTGATGAACACAGAGTTCCATGAGTCTGGGTCTGGAGCAGAGTGCATGGGTATGTCATGCTAATATCAGATAATATCAGGTGCTAATATGAGATGCTAATATCAGATAGGTTTGAGCCTACCAAATTGTGTGTTTTCCTCAAAAAAATTTTGCGTCTTCGACTCTCAGTCTGGTTAACGGCTCACTAATTGGTGAAGTGGGCATCGAGGGAGTGACAGTTCAGCAACCGTGTGACTAAGTTTCACTTACCTCGCCCAAATTACTTGCAGGTAATAATTCAGGTAATACTCTGTAAACCTCAGTAATTGCTCACATTATATATATATATATATATATATATATATATATATATATATATATATATATATATATATATATATATATATATATATATATATATATATCGTGCCAAACAGGCAAAACTGCAAGACTTGCGATTTTTGCTTAAATAGCAACGCTCTTCTTGCAGAAGAGGGCAAGCAAAAATTTGTGTATGTAGTGAATTCACAAAAATTATTCTGAACCTAACAAAAAAATATATTTCATTGTGTTTGTTTATTAAATTATTATAAACTTATAAAATATATTTAGTTGGATTAAGCTAAATTAAATTGCACTTTTTATATTAAGGTTAGGCAAGTTTCTAAAGTTCTTTTGGTACAAAATTATAAATTTTTACATTAACATTACCAGACTATAAAAGAGATGTAAAACAGTAGTGGCAGCCGTGGACTACATCATTTATATATGGAAAAGCAACATGGTTTGTATTCGTGTACCTATAGTATAGCTATATTTTCCTTGTAAGTTTGTCGCATGCAGTTTGTATTATTCAGTCTGGATGGTAGGCCAGGGCAATGTTACCCTTTCATGTCACATGTCACGATTTAGGAAATGCTACTGCAAGTCATTGTTTGCAAATGTGTGGATGGTACAATATCCTTTGATGTGCAGACAACACATGGCGCTCAGTGCAGCCCTGTGAACAAACTGTAAATAAGATTTATGCTCCAGTGTGGTCCTGACGTCTAATGGCCCCATCCACTAGTATGAAGAATATCTCGCTTTTTTCTCCTACATAAGAAATCTGGGAGAGATTTTTTGAGGCTTGCTAAATATTGTGCCCCCTGAATGGGGACCAGTGTTTTTAATGTATATTGTATTTATATATTTACTTTCTCATGTAATTGTATATTGCCGATATTTTCATTAATAGCTAAAATGAAAATATCTTGCTTAATATTATTGACTTATTGCATTAGCTATGTATGTAGGTAGGATGTAACATATCACACTTCTCACCGTGCTCGCTGTTGAGTTGTGATTGACTGTCCGCCCTCACAAACTGCCTTGCTAACCACTGCTCACTTGTGTCAGGTGATACCTCACGCCTTCGCGGGAGTAGCATAGGCGAGTCACGTGATCTCACCTGATGTGAGGCTTGCAGCCCATACCTCGTGCTCTCTCTCCATATGCTTCTAGTCCTAGAAACATCTCTCCAGTGATCTCTCTATTTTCTGGCTGTTTGTTCGTTATTTAGACTCTGTTTTGGTAGAGTATGGTTTTGCTGGTGAGTTAGAAATGTACCTCACGTCCAGAATTAGTGGTTTTGACATTTTGCAGAGGTTATGTGTCATTTGGATACACTCTTCAGCCCTGGTTCCCAGCTGAAGCTTCTGACCTACTTTGTCTGACATCAACGCACCGTCGTAGTCGGTGATTTGGTTATGCTGAACTTAGATTCAGTATTAAGGGAGTTTTATGCCTTTTATGGAGGATCTGCTGATGGTCCTCAGTTAGGGGTCATTATTTTGTTTCCTTGTTCCTGACGCTGTGCGGCTGCTTGGTACGTTATTGCTGTTTGACGAATGTTTCGTCATTTTGTACAAGCAAGCTGTTCTGATTGTCTTGATGGTCGAGTAGATAGATTTGAGGACTTACTGTCAGTCACTATTTAAGTATTTCGAGTCAAGTCTTACTGAGACTTTGAGCACACATACACATTCATACACTTGTATATATTTGTATTAATCATATTCAAGAGTATATCTCACCATAGTAAAGTACTCACGGTTTGTACTGTTCAAAAACTGCCCTCACCACTATATTACAATATGTACAGTTCAGTATTGCGCTACAAGAGATATAAAGGAGCTTGTATCCTAATGTATGTAATAATTATTGTCCACCTAGACACCTTTTGTTTTAATGATCTGTAATTTTATTTCGTTGGATTATCATCAGCAGTTTTAATACCAAAACTCAAGGATAACTAGACCTGACCTTATTCTGACAACTTGTTACAAAACCAGAAACTTGGTGAATGCTAGAGGAAGGGGAGACCTAGTGTTCTCTGGTGATATCTATACTTTATACATATTGCCTTTTTGTAACACTGAAATTATCTTGTTTGTATCTGGGAAAACCAAAAACCAAGTTCCATGGATGTATTCATTTATTTGTTGCTCTGGTGTGCGAGAAATAAATAACTAATTAAATAAATAAATACAGCCACACACCTCAGGTCAGGATGACCTGAGGTGTGTAGCTAAGTAAAATGTAGACAGTCTACTCAACTGTTTTACCCTTCAAGGGGTGGTAAGGGGCTCTTGATCTAGGGAATTGGATCTGTGCTGCAGCTCCCTGAATTGAGCCTGAATGACTTCCATCTCCCCTACAGGCGCTGTATAATTCTATGGGTTTAGTGCTCTACCATGATTATAATAATAATAATGTTTCACATAACTCTCACTAAAGTGAGTTACTGGCATAGGCCTAGTTCCACGAGTGACCGGTAAATGGCAAGCCTCCTAGGTCTATCCTCTCTGCACACACGTGACCTTCCGTCAAGACCTACTCCCTGGACTGGCTTCTTGGCTACACTATAATTATATCTGACTGTGTACCTTTAGTAAATAAACTATTTGTCAATAGCGTTTTGTGTTCAACCTGTAAGTTACCCTACAATGTTACCAGACAATGTTACCCTACAATGTTACCAGACAATGTTACCCTACAATGTTACCAGACAATGTTACCCTACAATGTTACCAGACAATGTTACCCTACAATGTTACCAGACAATGTTACCCATACAATGTTACCAGACAATGTTACCCTACAATGTTACCAGACAATGTTACCCTACAATGTTACCAGACAATGTTACCCTACAATGTTACCAGACAATGTTACCCTACAATGTTACCAGACAATGTTACCCTACAATGTTACCAGACAATGTTACCCTACAATGCTACCAGACAATGTTACCCTACAATATTACAAGACAATGTTACCCTACAATGTTACCAGACAATGTTACCCTACAATGTTACCAGACAATGTTACCCTACAATGTTACCAGACAATGTTACCCTACAATATTACCAGACAATGTTACCCTACAATTTACCAGACAATGTTACCCTACAATGTTACCAGACAATGTTACCCTACAATATTACCAGACAATGTTACCTACAATGTTACCAGACAATGTTACCCTACAATGTTACCAGACAATGTTACCCTAACAATATTACCAGACAATGTTTACCCTACAATGTTACCAGACAATGTTACCCTACAATGTTACCAGACAATGTTACCCTACAATATTACCAGACAATGTTACCCTACAATGTTACCAGACAATGTTACCCTACAATTGTTACCAGACAATGTTACCCTACAATATTACCAACAATGTTACCCTACAATGTTACCAGACAATGTTACCCTACAATGTTACCAGACAATGTTACCCTACAATGTTACCAGACAATGTTACCCTACAATGTTACCAGACAATGTTACCCTACAATGTTACCAGACAATGTTACCCTACAATATTACCAGACAATGTTACCCTACAATGTTACCAGACAATGTTACCCTACAATGTTACCAGACAATGTTACCCAACAATGTTACCAGACAATGTTACCCTACAATGTTACCAGACAATGTTACCCTACAATGTTACCAGACAATGTTACCCTACAATGTTACCAGACAATGTTACCCTACAATGTTACCAGACAATGTTACCCTACAATGTTACCAGACAATGTTACCCTACAATGTTACCAGACAATGTTACCCTACAATGTTACCAGACAATGTTACCCTACAACGTTACCAGACAATGTTACCCTACAATGTTACCAGACAATGTTACCCTACAATGTTACCAGACAATGTTACCCTACAATGTTACCAGACAATGTTACCCTACAATGTTACCAGACAATGTTACCCTACAATGTTTACCAGACAATGTTACCCTACAATGTTTACCAGACAATGTTACCCTACAATGTTACCAGACAATGTTACCCTACAATGTTACCAGACAATGTTACCCTACAATGTTACCAGACAATGTTACCCTACAATGTTACCAGACAATGTTACCCTACAATGTTACCAGACAATGTTTCCCTACAATGTTACCAGACAATGTTACCCTACAATGTTACCAGACAATGTTACCCTACAATGTTACCAGACAATGCTACCCTACAATGTTACCAGACAATGTTACCCTACAATGTTACCAGACAATGTTACCCTACAATGTTACCAGACAATGTTACCCTACAATGTTACCAGACAATGTTACACTACAATGTTACCAGACAATGTTACCCTACAATGCTACCAGACAATGTTACCCTACAATGTTACCAGACAATGTTACCCTACAATGTTACCAGACAATGTTACCCTACAATGTTACCAGACAATGTTACCCTACAATGTTACCAGACAATGTTACCCTACAATGTTACCAGACAATGTTACCTTACAATGTTACCAGATAATGTTACCCTACAATGTTACCAGACAATGTTACCCTACAATGTTACCAGATAATGTCACCCTACAATGTTACCAGACACTGTTACCCTACAATGTTACCAGATAATGTTACCCTACAATGTTACAAGACAATGTTACCAGACAATGTTACCAGATAATGTTACCCTACAATGTTACCAGACAATGTTACCCTACAATGTTACCAGACAATATTACCCTACAATGTTACCAGATAATGTTACCCTACAATGTTACCAGACAATGTTACCCTACAATGTTAACAGATATTATTACCCTACAATGTTACCAGATAATGTTACCCTACAATGTTACCAGACAATGTTACCCTACAATGTTACCAGACAATGTTACCCTACAATGTTACCAGACAATGTTACCCTACAATGTTACCAGACAATGTTACCCTACAATGTTACCAGACAATGTTACCCTACAATGTTACCAGACAATGTTACCCTTCAATGTTACCAGACAATGCTACCCTACAATGTTACCAGACAATGTTACCCTACAATGTTACCAGACAATGTTACCCTACAATGTTACCAGATAATGTTACCCTACAATGTTACCAGACAATGTTACCCTACAATGTTACCAGACAATATTACCCTACAATGTTACCAGACAATATTACCCTACAATGTTACCAGATAATGTTACCCTACAATGTTACCAGACAATGTTACCATACAATGTTACCAGACAATATTACCTTACAATGTTACCAGACAATGTTACCCTACAATGTTACCAGACAATATTACCCTACAATGTTACCAGACAATGTTACCCTACAATGTTACCAGACAATGTTACCCTACAATGTTACCAGATAATGTTACCCTACAATGTTACCAGACAATATTACCCTACAATGTTACCAGACAATATTACCCTACAATGTTACCAGACAATATTACCCTACAATGTTACCAGATAATGTTACCCTACAATGTTACCCGACAATGTTACCCTACAATGTTACCAGACAACATTACCCTACAATGTTACCAGACAATGTTACCCTACAATGTTACCAGACAATATTACCCTACAATGTTACCAGACAATGTTACCCTACAATGTTACCAGACAATGTTACCCTACAATGTTACCAGACAATATTACCCTACAATGTTACCAGACAATGTTACCCTACAATGTTACCAGACAACGTTACCCTACAATGTTACCAGACAATGTTACCCTACAATGTTACCAGACAATGTTACCCTACAATGTTACCAGACAATGTTACCCTACAATGTTACCAGACAATGTTACCCTACAATGTTACCAGACAACGTTACCCTACAATGTTACCAGACAATGTTACCCTACAATGTTACCAGACAATGTTACCCTACAATGTTACCAGACAATGTTACCCTACAATGTTACCGAGACAAATGTTACCCTACAATGTTACCAGACAATATTACCCTACAATGTTACCAGACAATGTTACCCTACAATGTTACCAGACAACGTTACCCTACAATGTTACCAGACAATGTTACCCTACAATGTTACCAGACAATGTTACCCTACAATGTTACCAGACAATGTTACCCTACAATGTTACCAGACAATGTTACCCTACAATGTTACCAGACAACGTTACCCTACAATGTTACCAGACAATGTTACCCTACAATGTTACCAGACAATGTTACCTACAATGTTACCAGACAATGTTACCCTACAATGTTACCAGACAATATTACCCTACAATGTTACCAGACAATGTTACCCTACAATGTTACCAGACAATGTTACCCTACAATGTTACCAGACAATGTTACCCTACAATGTTACCAGACAATATTACCCTACAATGTTACCAGACAATATTACCCTACAATGTTACCAGACAATATTACCCTACAATGTTACCAGATAATGTTACCCTACAATGTTACCAGACAATGTTACCCTACAATGTTACCAGACAACATTACCCTACAATGTTACCAGACAATGTTACCCTACAATGTTACCAGACAATATTACCCTACAATGTTACCAGACAATGTTACCCTACAATGTTACCAGACAATGTTACCCTACAATGTTACCAGACAATATTACCCTACAATGTTACCAGACAATGTTACCCTACAATGTTACCAGACAACGTTACCCTACAATGTTACCAGACAATGTTACCCTACAATGTTACCAGACAATTGTTACCCTACAATGTTACCAACAATGTTACCCTACAATGTTACCAGACAATGTTACCCTACAATGTTACCAGACAACGTTACCCTACAATGTTACCAGACAATGTTACCGTACAATGTTACCAGACAATGTTACCCTACAATGTTACCAGACAATGTTACCCTACAATGTTACCAGACAATGTTACCCTACAATGTTACCAGACAATATTACCCTACAATGTTACCAGACAATGTTACCCTACAATGTTACCAGACAACGTTACCCTACAATGTTACCAGACAATGTTACCCTACAATGTTACCAGATAATGTTACCCTACAATGTTACCAGACAATGTTACCCTACAATGTTACCAGACAATGTTACCCTACAATGTTACCAGACAACGTTACCCTACAATGTTACCAGACAATGTTACCCTACAATGTTACCAGACAATGTTACCCTACAATGTTACCAGACAATGTTACCCTACAATGTTACCAGACAATGTTACCCTACAATGTTACCAGACAATGTTACCCTACAATGTTACCAGACAATGTTACCCTACAATGTTACCAGACAATGTTACCCTACAATGTTACCAGACAATGTTACCCTACAATGTTACCAGACAATGTTACCCTACAATGTTACCAGACAATGTTACCCTACAATGTTACCAGACAATGTTACCCTACAATTTACCAGACAATGTTACCCTACAATGTTACCAGACAATGTTACCACAACATGTTACCAGACAATGGTTACCCTACAATGTTACCAGACAATGTTACCCTACAATGTTACCAGACAATGTTACCCTACAATGTTTCCAGACAATGTTACCCTACAATGTTACCAGACAATATTACCCTACAATGTTACCAGACAATGTTACCCTACAATGTTACCAGACAACGTTACCCTACAATGTTTACCAGACAATGTTACCCTACAATGTTACCAGACAATGTTACCCTACAATGTTTACCAGACAATGTTACCCTACAATGTTACCAGACAATGTTACCCTACAATGTTACCAGACAACGTTACCCTACAATGTTACCAGACAATGTTACCCTACAATGTTACCAGACAATGTTACCCTACAATGTTACCAGACAATGTTACCCTACAATGTTACCAGACAATGTTACCCTACAATGTTACCAGACAATGTTACCCTACAATGTTACCAGACAATGTTACCCTACAATGTTACCAGACAATGTTACCCTACAATGTTACCAGACAATGTTACCCTACAATGTTACCAGACAATGTTACCCTACAATGTTACCAGACAATGTTTACCCTACAATGTTACCAGACAATGTTACCCTACAATGTTACCAGACAATGTTACCCTACAATGTTACCAGACAATGTTACCCTACAATGTTACCAGACAATGTTACCCTACAATGTTACCAGACAATGTTACCCTACAATGTTACCAGACAATGTTACCCTACAATGTTACCAGACAATGTTACCCTACAATGTTACCAGACAATGTTACCCTACAATGTTTACCAGACAATGCTACCCTACAATGTTACCAGACAATGTTACCCTACAATGTTACCAGACAATGTTACCCTACAATGTTACCAGACAATGTTACCCACAATGTTACCAGACAATGTTTACACACAATGTTACCAGACAATGTTACCCTACAATGTCTACCAGACAATGTTACCCTACAATGTTACCAGACAATGTTACCCTACAATGTTACCAACAATGTTACCCTACAATGTTACCAGACAATGTTACCCTACAATGTTACCAGACAATGTTACCCTACAATGTTACCAGACAATGTTACCTTACAATGTTACCAGATAATGTTACCCTACAATGTTACCAGACAATGTTACCCTACAATGTTACCAGATAATGTCACCCTACAATGTTACCAGACACTGTTACCCTACAATGTTACCAGATAATGTTACCCTACAATGTTACAAGACAATGTTACCAGACAATGTTACCAGATAATGTTACCCTACAATGTTACCAGACAATGTTACCCTACAATGTTACCAGACAATATTACCCTACAATGTTACCAGATAATGTTACCCTACAATGTTACCAGACAATGTTACCCTACAATGTTAACAGATATTATTACCCTACAATGTTACCAGATAATGTTACCCTACAATGTTACCAGACAATGTTACCCTACAATGTTACCAGACAATTTACCCTACAATGTTTACCAGACAATGTTACCCTACAATGTTACCAGCACAATGTTATACCCTACAATGTTACCAGACAATGTTTACCCTACAATGTTACCAGACAATGTTTACCCTTCAATGTTACCAGACAATGCTACCCTACAATGTTACCAGACAATGTTACCCTACAATGTTACCAGACAATGTTACCCTACAATGTTACCAGATAATGTTACCCTACAATGTTACCAGACAATGTTACCCTACAATGTTACCTGACAATATTACCCTACAATGTTACCAGACAATATTAACCCTACAATGTTACCAGATAATGTTACCCTACAATGTTACCAGACAATGTTACCCTACAATGTTACCAGACAATATTACCTTACAATGTTACCAGACAATGTTACCCTACAATGTTACCAGACAATATTACCCTACAATGTTACCAGACAATGTTACCCTACAATGTTACCAGACAATGTTACCCTACAATGTTACCAATAATGTTACCCTACAATGTTTACCAGACAATATTACCCTACAATGTTACCAGACAATATACCCTACAATGTTACCAGACAATATTACCCTACAATGTTACCAGATAATGTTACCCTACAATGTTACCCGACAATGTTACCCTACAATGTTACCAGACAACATTACCCTACAATGTTACCAGACAATGTTACCCTACAATGTTACCAGACAATATTACCCTACAATGTTACCAGACAATGTTACCCTACAATGTTACCAGACAATGTTACCCTACAATGTTACCAGACAATATTACCCTAACAATGTTACCAGACAATGTTACCCTACAATGTTACCAGACAACGTTACCCTACAATGTTACCAGACAATGTTACCCTACAATGTTACCAGACAATGTTACCCTACAATGTTACCAGACAATGTTACCCTACAATGTTACCAGACAATGTTACCCTACAATTTACCAGACAACGTTACCCTACAATGTTACCAGACAATGTTACCCTACAATGTTACCAGACAATGTTACCCTACAATGTTACCAGACAATGTTACCCTACAATGTTACCAGACAATGTTACCCTACAATGTTACCAGACAATATTACCCTACAATGTTACCAGACAATGTTACCCTACAATGTTACCAGACAACGTTACCCTACAATGTTACCAGACAATGTTACCCTACAATGTTACCAGACAATGTTACCCTACAATGTTACCAGACAATGTTACCCTACAATGTTACCAGACAATGTTACCCTACAATGTTACCAGACAACGTTACCCTACAATGTTACCAGACAATGTTACCCTACAATGTTACCAGACAATGTTACCTACAATGTTACCAGACAATGATTACCCTACAATGTTACCAGACAATATTACCCTACAATGTTACCAACAATGTTACCCTACAATGTTACCAGACAATGTTACCCTACAATGTTACCAGACAATGTTACCCTACAATGTTACCAGACAATATTACCCTACAATGTTACCAACAATATTACCCTACAATGTTACCAGACAATATTTACCCTACAATGTTACCAGATAATGTTACCCTACAATGTTACCAGACAATGTTACCCTACAATGTTACCAGACAACATTACCCTACAATGTTACCAGACAATGTTACCCTACAATGTTACCAGACAATATTACCCTACAATGTTAACCAGACAATGTTACCCTACAATGTTACCAGACAATGTTACCCTACAATGTTACCAGACAATATTACCCTACAATGTTACCAGACAATGTTACCCTACAATGTTACCAGACAACGTTACCCTACAATGTTACCAGACAATGTTACCCTACAATGTTACCAGACAATGTATACCCTACAATGTTACCAGACAATGTTACCCTACAATGTACCAAGACAATGTTACCCTACAATGTTACCAACAACGTTACCCTACAATGTTACCAGACAATGTTACCGTACAATGTTACCAGACAATGTTACCCTACAATGTTACGAGACAATGTTACCCTACAATGTTACCAGACAATGTTACCCTACAATGTTACCAGACAATATTACCCTACAATGTTACCAGACAATGTTACCCTACAATGTTACCAGACAACGTTACCCTACAATGTTACCAACAATGTTACCCTACAATGTTACCAGATAATGTTACCCTACAATGTTACCAGACAATGTTACCCTACAATGTTACCAGACAATGTTACCCTACAATGTTACCAGACAACGTTACCCTACAATGTTACCAGACAATGTTACCCTACAATGTTACCAGACAATGTTACCCTACAATGTTACCAGACAATGTTACCCTACAATGTTACCAACAATGTTACCCTACAATGTTACCAGACAATGTTACCCTACAATGTTACCAGACAATGTTACCCTACAATGTTACCAGACAATGTTACCCTACAATGTTACCAGACAATGTTACCCTACAATGTTACCAGACAATGTTACCCTACAATGTTACCAGACAATGTTACCCTACAATGTTACCAGACAATGTTACCCTACAATGTTACCAGACAATGTTACCCTACAATGTTACCAGACAATGTTACCCTACAATGTTACCAGACAATGTTACCCTACAATGTTACCAGACAATGTTACCCTACAATGTTACCAGACAATGTTACCCTACAATGTTACCAGACAATGTTACCCTACAATTTACCAGACAATATTACCCTACAATGTTACCAGACAAATGTTACCCTACAATGTTACCCAGACAACGTTACCCTACAATGTTACCAGACAATGTTACCCTACAATGTTACCAGACAATGTTACCCTACAATGTTACCAGACAATGTTACCCTACAATGTTACCAGACAATGTTACCCTACAATGTTACCAGACAACGTTACCCTACAATGTTACCAGACAATGTTACCCTACAATGTTACCAGACAATGTTACCCTACAATGTTACCAGACAATGTTACCCTACAATGTTACCAGACAATGTTACCCTACAATGTTACCAGACAATGTTACCCTACAATGTTACCAGACAATGTTACCCTACAATGTTACCAGACAATGTTTACCCTACAATGTTACCAGACAATGTTACCCTACAATGTTACCAGACAATGTTACCCCACAATGTTACCAGACAATGTTACCCTACAATGTTACCAGACAATGTTACCCTACAATGTTACCAGACAATGTTACCCTACAATGTTACCAGACAATGTACCCACAATGTTACCAGACAATGTTACCCTACAATGTTACCAGACAATGTTACCCTACAATGTTACCAGACAATGTTACCCTACAATGTTACCAGACAATGTTACCCACAATTTACCAACAATGTTACCCTACAATGTTACCAACAATGTTACCCTACATGTTACCAGACAATGTTACCCTACAATGTTACCAGACAATGTTACCCTACAATGTTACCAGACAATGTTACCCTACAATGTTACCAGACTACACGAGATAAAACTTCCAGCACAAGCAGTAAAAGATGTAAATTTACCAATACAGAAGAACAATCTACATAAACCTTATCCTAGAATAGGTTATCAGGGTTATTAATGCTATTTCCATGGATACCTTAAAAATTGGTTAGACAAATATCTTAAGAACTGATGAATTTGAATTGGACTTTAGTAATCTTAGATAATATTAAAAGAGTTTTTCATCCCTTAAATAAATATTAATATAAATATTCACTGTTCATGATATTCACTGTTCATCATATTCACTGTTCATCATATACACTGACAAACATAGAGCATGTGTGTACCGATGGCTTCAGGTATGCTGTGGGTAGGAGGTCCATCAAGGAAGGTTCCTTGATGTTGGTGAGGGGCTCTTGATTTAGGGAATTGGATCTGTGCTCCAGTTCCCCGAATTAAGCCTGAATGCCTTCCACATCCTGGAGTTACCTGGAGAGAGTTTCGGGGGTCAACGCCCCCGCGGCCCGGTCTGTGACCAGGCCTCCTGGTGGATCAGCACCTGATCAACCAGGCTGTTGCTGCTGGCTGCACGAAACCCCCCCCCCAGGTGCTGTATAATCCTCCGGGTTTAGCGCTTCCCCCTTGATTATAATAATAATAATGTGGGTAGGAGGATTATTATTATTATTATAATCAAAAAGAAGCGCTAAGCCACAAGGGCTATACAGCGCTGCAGGGCAGGAAGGAAGCGAGGGCATCAGGTGGCAAAAGGGAGATGGATGAGTAATAGGTTACGGATAACAGCGGGGTAGTGGATGGTGAAAGGGTAAAGGGCAGCAAGAGACTGAACTAGAAAGGGCTGAGGGGAGAGCGAAAAGTATCGTCAGAGTTTGTGGAGTAAATCAGTCGTTGTCAAGAAGTCAGTGATAGAGTCAGGATTAAAGGAGGGTCCATCAGCAAGAAGGGAAGGTAAAGAGAGAGTAGTAGAACGAAGACGACGTTTGGAGGGAAATTCTGCGTGCTCGTTGATAAGAGGGCAGCCTAACAGAATGGCTAATCGATACTGGAATTTACACTGCTCACAGAGGGGAACAGGGTGCCTCTCCATAGTACCCATGATATGACAGTGTGCCTGCGAAGGCGAGAGAGTGTCCCCCAAAACCTCGGCACGATACAAGAAACGCCATAACCATCCCGGGTTTTATAGAATGAAGTTTGTTACCAAATAAGTTGACCAACGTTGTGCCAAGGGGTGCGAAGGGAAGCTATGGCAAAATGCCAGAAAGGGAAACCTCTAAAATTGTTAGGTCATGTACTGCTGAAGCGCGCGGGTGGTCTGCCTGTTCATTGCCCGTACGTCGACATAGAAGGACCCAACAAAAAACAATATCTTTAGTTTGGTAGAGTTAATGGCCTAGCCAAAGTTGGATACGGAGAACTAGGATGAAAAATCAAATTTTTGTATAGCCTTAGAGCACTAAGAGTCAGACACACAAATGATGACACAGGCATAGACATACAATAAGTGCTGCAAGAATGGCATACAGTTCAGCAGTAAAAATGCAAGCGAAGATAGTAATGCCCCCGCACGAGCTGTCCGAACACGCTCGAATCCGACGCCGTCAAAGATTTAGAGCCATCTGTGAAACACCGCGGTGGCATGAAAAAGGGGAAGGGGAAGTGATCAAAAAAAGAGAGCGGGAACCACCGTAGGCAGTGAGCTTCGAGCAAGGAGCGAGAAGGAACAGACCAACAGCTGAAACTCCCAGGGGGGTAGGAAAGTGAGATGCTACATACATATAAAGGTTGGTAATGAAGGAAGACAAGATTTGAATGTGGGTTTAAAGAGAAAAGGGACGGAGCAAACAGGGCGGCGAACGAATAAAGAATGTCTACAATATCGATGACCATTCTATAAAGGGAAGGATGTGAAAGATCGGAAGCGTACATAGTAGCGAAGGCAATGGGCATCACGGCGATCAGAAAAGGGATAAAAATTCGCTTCGTTATAAGCTCTCAACAGGGGAAAGCGAAAGCACCAAGCAAAAAACGTAATCCTTGGTGATGGATAGAGTTAAGGCTAGGAGAGGCCGCGGAATAAATCTGGCCCACCATAATCGATTTCGATAAAAGAGGGCTGAATGTAGCGAAGCAGATTTTCGACGATCAGCTCCCCAGAAAGATAGAAAGGGGTTTTAAGAAGGTTTACCCGGGCTGTGACAAGTTGCCTTCAGAGAGGTAATGTGAGGTTTCCAGGATAACCTAGGGTCAAAGAGAAGGCCTAGAAACCTACTGTATCACTTTCGGGGATACGGAGCCATAAAAGATACAAAGGATGATCGGAGATAACAGACGTCTAGTGAAAGAAATTTTGGTGAGTTTTTGGTACTTGAAAATTAAAACCCATGCGTGGGGGCCCAAGGGGAAACAGGGTCGACCGCATGCTGGAGAGAAACTGCAATAATGATGACAGTCAGCGCCTGCACAAGCAATAGCAAAGTCATCAACATAGATGATGACAAATATGGGTGGAAGAACAGAGGCCAAATCATTTATAGCAAGGAGAAAAAGTGTTGTGCTTAAACACATCCCTGAGGACACCTTCAGCTTGGACGAAGTCCGGGGAAAGAACATTATTGACTCGAACAGGGAAAAAGACTGTCATTAAAAAGTTCTTAAGGAAGGATGGAGATTGCCTCGGAGCCTAAAGGAAGGGGCCCCTGGGCCAAAAAATTATACCCCAAGTTGTGCCATATCCTTCTCAAGGTCAAAAAATATGGCAATAACGAGTGATTATTCCAAAGGCATTACAACATACGTATCCAGCGTAGTAAGGGTCTATGGTAGAACGACCCTTACGAAAGCCATATGACTAGCGGAGAGACTGTTGTGAGTCCTAAATACCACATTAAACGTCGATTTACAGACGTTCCATCACTTTGCAAACTGCACTAGTAAGAGCGAGGGGACGATAGTGGGGGGCACATGTCCTGTAGTACCCGGTTTGCGGAAAGGGAGAACAATGGCAGATTTCCACAGCGGGGGAAAGAACTCCTTGTGCCCAAATGAGATTAAAGAGGTGTAAGAGGACTAAAAGGGGCTGACCGATGTAAATGTTGTACATACGAAATGAATTCGTCGGGGCCCAGCTGCCGAGAGGGCAAGCTGAGAGCGTTGCCTCCAGGTCTTAAAGTTAAAAGGCACATTATACTGTTCTTCTCTGAGAGAAGAAAAGTCCAAGGGTACTAACCTCTGGCAGATTTTGAGGAAAGAAACGAGGGCATAGATGGAGCCTCGGAAATACGGACCAGATGTGTGCCAAGTTCAATGCAACGCGAGAGGGTTTGCTACATCAACACCAGCGACCCGTAGAACAGGAGCCGGGTCAGGAGAGTATTTACCACTCAATTTCCTCACTTTTTTCCAGACTACACTCTAGAAGAAGCAGAGGTGAGGTGGAAACATAGTCTCGCCAAACAAGTGCGTTTAGCTTAAACGATGACACGGGGAGCGATCGCACGCTTCTGCTTAAAATCAAGAAGTCTCTCAGCGGTTCTATTGTACCGGTACCTGCCCCAAGCAGCACGTTTCAAACGTTTGCACGAGAAACAACGGAAGACCACCAAGGCACGCACTTCTGAGAATGCCTGCCTGAGGTTTGGGGTATAGAATGAGAAGCTGCGGTATAAACGACGTCGAGAAGAGTGTAGGAGCTCATCAAGGGAGGATGAAGAAGGAACCTCACTAAAAGCAGTGAGTGTTGAGTAAAGATCCCAATTTGCCCGATCAAATTGCCAGCGGGGGCTACGGAAAAGGGGGTGGAATGGGAAAGGAGAAGTAAAATGATCGGAAAATGATCGCTGTCATGTAAGTCCGGTAGAACAGACCAGGTGAAGTCTAGTGCAGTGGAAGAAGAGCAGACTGATAGATCACGCAAGAGAAGTATGAGTACAGGATCAAAATGGGTGGGAGTACCCGAAATTTAAAACAGGAGGGGTGAGAGGCGAGAAAACCTCCAACGGATGCCACGTGAGTCACAATGAGACCCCCCCCCAGAGGAAATGGGGCATTAAAATCACCAAGTAACAGAAGTGGGGGTGGTAAAGGTGAAACAAGAAAGGCAAAGTCTGGGATAGAAAATGCTCGAGAAGGGGAGAGATTTAAAGAACATATTTAAACCACTTATTCAAGTGGGTTTCGGGCTGCAGTGTAATGCAGCGAGGATGGGACAAATAGTTGACATACTGAATATCATTGCGTAGAAGAAGGGCACTTTCATTAAAGGTCCCATCTGAGAAAGTAATTCGAGAAAAACAATAAATTATAGCCTGAATAGGTTGGAAACAGCAGAGTGTAATTTTGGTTCTTGTAAGCAAGCACCAACAGGGGAAAACCTGGAAAGCAACATCTGAAGCTCACCCCGATTACCCCTGAGGCCGCGGGTAAATTCCCCCTAGTAAATAGGCCATGATTTGGCGATGAAGAAAAAAAACCCGGAATCTGTAGGTAAAGGCACCTACGGACTAGAGGGGTTAGAAAAGTCAATGTGTGGTGGCATTGGAAAGACGTTCAAGTAGCGAAGGAACGAGCGTGCGAAGATTGGGGTTGTAAAGATGGAGGAGAGGGAAGAGAAGGAACAGGGAAATGAACAGTGTCCATTGAAGGTTTAGTCCCCTGCAATAATTCTGAAATGGCTTCAAGTGTTTCTGAATTTTAAAGATGTATGGGAGACCATAATTAGAGATAAAGGGGGAGGGTGAGTAAAGATTGGACAGTATTTGACTGTACCAAAGAAAAGGGGGAGGGGAAAGTGTAAGAAACTGGAGATGAAGTTGGGGGGAACAGAAGCGGGGAGGTGGGCAGAAGGGGGAAAATTGAGGGACGGGGGTGAGGCATGGACGAGGAGGAGGGTGAATCTCCACATTGTAATAGAGCCAGAGAGAGGGGGAAAACGGACAGAAACTGGAAAGGTAAAGTGTGGAGGTGGAAGAAGGGAGAAAGGGGGAAAGAAGTTTGAGCAATGTGGATTTTTTTGGACCCGAGAATAGAGGGGCGATTGTATAGTTCGACGAGTCTTGTCGATAGTGGGGGAGGAAGGACGCGAAAGATGTGAGAACAATGGTTTAGCGGACTCGAGCCAGGAAGCAAAAATTGAGGAGGTTGGTAAGAAAGGAAGGAAACAAACAGAGGGGGCTGCAGAAGATGGACCCCAGAAGTGGGGGGATGTTTAGAAACACGAGAATAGAAACACGGGGTAGTCTCCCTTGGAGGCGGAAAATGATAACTGCCAAAAAGAGATTGTGGGATCTGCCTCTTTGAGGCAACGGATTTCACGTTCATTAAGTTTGACCCGGGAACGGCGGGATACGAAGGTGAGCGTTCATTACATTAAGGCAAGATGGAGTGACTGCAAAAAATTAAGATGGCGCACCACAGACTGGGCATTGGCCATAGATCCAATATTTTGCTGGTGACCAGAAACCCAGCAATTTCACATGATGCGGTGTAGGTATCACCTTCGAACTTGTAACAGATGTCCCCGACATATACAGTGGACGGAGTTCTCGGCTGTAAAGGTTAAACACCCATTGCAAGGTAACGCTCCGCCCCCGGGGAGGAAGGACTAAGTCACTTGAGGATTGGAGATCCGGATTCCAGCTGTTCAAAAGGGCAATTGCCACTGACTGGAAATTCTGTTGACTAAGGTATGGGGCAGAATGACAGTACCACACAAGAATTGAGGAAAGAGTTTTCAATAGTGATAGATAGTAAACGATATTCGAAAGGAGAGAAAGACATGAGCGGGTAGCATTCTGACATGATAGCGCTTTCCGCTCTTTAAGCGAAAGAAATATCTCTACCAACATGATGCAGGGGAAACTTTGCCAATACTATGTCAGAAGGTAGGCAGAAAAGAATCGGTCTTAAAGTAAAAATTTAGTCCATTGTGTGGTCCGAACCCGAGCGTGGAGAGGGAGTGCTTTACGTGTCGTCTTTTCCGAGTAGAATGGGAAGGTAACGAAAGGAAAATTTTAAACAGAGATTTCGTTGGCGTTTAGAGTAGGACTGGAGTTGTCCGGCGTAAATGGGGGCGATTCGAAATTGCCGTACCGTAGAGGAGAACCGGAAAACAAAGGTCCAAGGAGAGCGGAGTCAACAAATTTGAAGGAGTCATCGAGCCCCGTACCAAAACGGGTGAGGAACGCACCACAAGAGGTACAGGCATCAGGGGTGTCCGGGAAAAGTGACTAAACAAAAAGGCAAAAGAAGTTCCAAATGGGTGCGGTATCAAGAAAGGGCCCGGGGGTAGGTGGGTTTCATGGGCTAGGCTGCCATGGTTAGGTTACTCCTTTGCTTTTTGTTTTATAAGAAAAAAAAAGAAAGAAGAAAAGAAAAATAAAAATAAAAAAAAGGGTAAAAAAGGGGGGAGCGGGAGGGAAAAGTTCCCAGGAGGAATGAAGGGCCCGGGAAAACTCCCTCCGCGCCCAAGAGGACCTCAACACCGCTAGTAGCGCAGATGCAGCAGGAACCCTGCCATACCCTACCCTTCATGCCATAAACCACCAATCCGGGATAGCAACCTCACATCTGCCGAGCACCTCGGTGACAAAAGAGAGGGCGGCCGGAAAATTTCCCCCACAAAGCATACCTCCTTCGGCCACCACCCCCGGAATCCGAAAGGGGCTTCCAGAGATACACCCTCGCCCAAAGACACCCAAAGCTACTCCGGGATACCGGAGAGGGATCGGGGACATCCCCAGGGAAACCAATTCCAACCGCAAACTACGCCACCGCCAAGAACCTCAACGGAATGGGGTGGACCCCGGTGTCCTTTCCCCTACCTAGGAACTAGCGTGCCTGTGGGAGAAATCCCAAAGGCCAAAAAGAGGAAGGGCAAAAGGGAGGGGTGGGGAGGACGAGGGGGAATGGGAAAAAAAGGGGGGATGGGGGAAAGGGGTAGGGGGAGGAAATGGGGGTAAATTTTGGTTCGGTCTGAGGAAAAGACCGACAGGGCTAATTCCTCATACCAAGAGCCTCTTCACCACACCAAGGAGCCCCCCTTGAAGAGGTGTGGGTAGGAGGAGCAAGAACTAATCACCCACAACAAGCAGTTTGATAATTCTGTACATCACCCTACCCTGGCCAGCTCTCTCTCTCTCTCTCTCTCTCCTCTATATATATATATATATATATATATATATAATATATGTATATATAAAAAAAATTTTATATATAAATATATATATATATATATAATATATATATATATATATATATATATATTTATATATAATTTTATATATTTTTATATATATAAATATAAAATATATAATATAATAATATATATATATATAATATAAAATATAATATATATATATAAATATTATATATATATATATATATATATATACTATATATAATAAATAATATATATATATATATAAAGAGAGAGAGAGGAGAGAGAGAGAGAGAGAGCTGGGCCCGGGGATGGGGGATGTACAGAATTTATATAATATATATATTATATATATATATATATATATAAAATAAAATATATATATATATATATATATAAATATATATATATATAATATATATCTGTCCTCTCTCTCCACCAGTGGAAGTAGCAGCATCATATAGCGCTCGAGAATCTTTAGTGGTTTTTGGCCACCAAGGTATTACAATGATCACCGAAAGTTGTCAGTGAACAACTTAACAAGTGATAAAAGAGCTGCCTCAAATCAGAAAAGGGAGGTGATGGATACAATTTATATAATTTGAAAGTGGAATCAGTGCCAGTAGAGAGAGAGAGGCAAGAGGCCTAGTGTGGGTGTAGGTGATATCGTCACAAGCCAATATCAGCAAATTCGACCAGAATAATTGTGACCCAAGCCAGAGGATACACCAGTTAGTGAATAATAAAACAATCAGAGTGAGGGTAAAGAAAAAGTCAAAGGGAAAATATCCAGTATTCTCAGGACTCTGGCGTTTTTCCTGAAACGAGTGTATACAATAAGAAGTTCAATTGTCTACCTGATAGCATAGTGAAATCTTCGAGTGGTATTTGAAGCACGGTTCATGTGAATATAATAAATACAGTGAAGAAGAAATGGAAGGGAAAGCAAGGGGCCAGGAGTGCTGCCACGTTTTGGCGGCACTCCTTCAGCCATAACTGAACCGTGATCCTGACGACACCTCTGCCAGACGTGATGTACAAATCATCTTTTTGTGGTTGCATGTGAGATTATCATCTGGTCCTGCATAACTGATAGCTGGGGGCCATAAACCCTGCTCTAGAGAGTTGAATTTCATACATAGAGCACTTAACATTTAGTAAGGGAGTGAAGCTGGGAGGGGACTTAAGCAGTGGTACCACATGCTAGGTCGACACACACATTAGTTCTCCACCAGGTCTCTTGCTCCCCCAACCCCAGCGTTCTCCCCAGACCACAGTTTTAGAAAAGAAGTTGAAAGTTTGGTATACAAATGTGGATAGAATAAATAAATGTGAGGAGTGGCCTAATAGAATCATGCCACTCACATCACAGCACTTAGAGAAATAAAACTAATGGGGATGATGGAGCTAGTGATCAAGTGGTTCTGAGCTTTGAATACAAAGAGTTACAAGTGGAAAGGGTAACAGGAGTAGGATGGGAGAAGCCAAACTACAAAAGGGGGACTAAATAGGCATGAGGAACTTCCTTCAGGAGGTTCAGTGGGAAAGAGAATTGGTCGGAAAATCAGTAAACGTGATGGACTAAGTAACAAAATGCAAGGAGAGGTTTGTTCCCAAGGGCAACAGAAATAATGAGAAGACCAGGACGAGCCCTTGGTTTACCCAAAGGTGTAGGGAGGCAAAAACTAAGTGTGCCAGAGAATGGAAAATGTACAGAAGAAAAGGGATCCAGGAAAATAAGGAGATTAGTCGAAGAGCCAGAAACTAGTATGCACAGATAAGGACGGAGGCCCAGCGACAGTTCGAAAATGACAGCATCGAAAGTCAAGTCTAACCGGACTCTCTTGCATAGCCACATCAGGAGGAAAACAACACTAAAGGACCAGGTAATCAGGCTGAGGAAGAAACGACCAAGAAGTATGCGAGGAGCTCAACATGAGTTTTAAGGAAGCATTTACAGCGGAAACAGAAAGGACTCCGGGAAGTCAGAACAGGAGGGCACACCAACAAGGGGTATACCAACAAGTGCTGGATGAGATACAACCGAGGAGGAGAAGCTGCTGCTAAACAAACTTGACACCTCTAAGGCGGTGGGACCGGACATTTCTCCGTGGATCCTTTGAGAGGAAGCAGAGACGCTGTGTGTGCCACTAACAACAGTTTTCAACATATCCGTTGCAACTGGGCAAATACCCGAGGTATGGAAGACGGCAAATGTAGTCCCCATTTTTAAGAAAGGAGACAGACACAAGGCACTAAATTACAGACTAGTATCACTGGCGTGTACAGTATGCAAAGTCATGGAGAAGATTATCAGGAGGAACAAGCTTATAAACGACAAACAGCACAGATTCAGGGAAGGAAAATCCTGTGTCACAAACCTACTGGAGTTTTATGACAAGGTAATTGCAGTAAAACACGAGAAAGAGGGATGGGCAGACTGCATTTTCATGGAGTGCAAGAAGGCCTTCGACACATTTCCTGACAAGAGATTAATGCAAAAGATAGAGGGTCAGGCATGCATAACAGGAAGGGCACTGCAATGGATCAGAGAATACCTGACAGGGAGGCAACAACGAGTCATGGTACGTGACGAGGTGTCAGACTGGGCGCCTATGACGAGCGGGATTCCACAGAGATCAGCCCTAGGACCAGGGAGAGAGGGGACCTAGTAGCGACCAGTGAAGAGGCGGGACCAGGACCTACGAGTCGACCCCTGCAACCAGAAGTAAGGGACTACTAATAGGTGAGTACACACACACACACTGACATGATCCTAATGGTAGATTTCAACACTGTGTATAAATTTTGTTCTTCCTGAAGTAAAATAACAAGGAAATATAATTAACTTTAAGACTCATTGTGTAACTATCATACTGAACAGAGTAGAAAATCGCAGATGCATATTTTGCTAACTACAAAAAGAACTTAAATACATTTACACCCTCTCCCCCACTGGCACTGGACTTGAACCCTGGTACTGAAGGCAGGTCGGCCCACTCTGACGCTGGACTTGAACCCTGGTACTGAAGGTAGGTCGGCCCACTCTGACGCTGGACTTGAACCCTGGTACTGAAGGCAGGTCGGCCCACTCTGGCGCTAGACTTGAACCCTGGTACTGAAGGCAGGTCGGCCCACTCTGACGCTGGACTTGAACCCTGGTACTGAAGGTAGGTCGGCCCACTCTGACGCTGGACTTGAACCCTGGCACTGAAGGCAGGTCAGCCCACTCTGGCGCTAGACTTGAACCCTGGCACTGAAGGCAGGCTGGCCCATTCTGGCGATGGACTTGAACCCTGGCACTGAAGGCAGGGTTCAAGGGGACCAATGTTATCACGTTCATGATGCGCCTACACCTTGAAGAGGTTCTGCCAATTTTGGACCTGAAGGCCCTGCTGCAATGTTCCCTCATTCTTATGTTATTAAAGCTATTATTTGGATCATTTTTGAGTCATTAGTGAATTTAAATTTACTGAAGTCACCTTTTATTACCTCCTTAAGGTTATTAAATTATGAACAGTACACAAGTGGAGCGCCACTTGTGACCGGTCTCCAGTCTTACAGTCTTGTGTCACTCCACTGACGCTCACTCTGTGCTTTCTGCTGGTTAGACTTGTTTTGATCCAAGGCCGAGGATTTTTCCAATATCTTGACTTCTTGCCTTTATTCAAGTCTTTTGTGAGGTATTCTACCAAAAGTACCAAAAGCCTTACTGAAAACCAAGTAAGCAACATCACATTCTTGACCCCCCGCCCACTGCCCCAAAAAAAACCTTTCTCAGGAACGCTCGTTTTGTCAGGCAAGGGCGGATTTTTGTACCCGTGGTTTTAGGATCAGCAAAACAAATCATGACTATACATGGAAATTTGGTTTTTAAAACCCTTTTGGGAAATTCATTAAAAACCTCGAGCTGGGAAATTAAATCCGATTTTCCCCCTTTTGATTGCTTTCATCACAGGAAGGGGGGTTGGAAATGGTGTTGAGAGTACATATGGGGGTTGGTGCTTGGGAGAGTATGGGAAAGGGTACGGAATGCTTTTGGGGAGAGTACAGGATTAAAGGGGAAAATCAAAAATGGTATACAATAAACCCACAGGTTTTATGAACACTAGGCAACATTAGGGCCCAAACTTTTTTTTTGAAACTTTTTCCCCCCTAAAAACATAGAAAATTCCTCATCGATTAAACAAAAAGGCAAGGGTCATTCCGGGGGCTGTGGGAAAAGGGGGGCGGGTGTAAATCAAAATTTTCCCCCTCCCCCCTTGAAGACGTAGAATTTTAGGGTTTTTTTTCCGTCCCCCCCAGCCTGGAATGAAAATTCCCTTCCATATTTTGAAAAAAATGTGGAGAACCAGCAACCCGTGGGGGAGGGCATAAAACTTTTCGGCAAAAAGGGGGTTCAAGGGGTTTGAAGAAGTAAATCCCCCTGAGAGGTCACGTCCCCCCAGGGTCCAACCATCCTCAAGAAAAAGTCACTGAGGGGGGGTCCCCCGTTTCCCCCCTCAATCCAACCCTCCTCAAAAATGTGTCACGAGAGGTCAGTCCCCCCTCAAATCCAACCCAAACCTCAAGAAGAAAATCACTGAGATCACGTCCCTCTCAGATCCCCCAACCCCCCTCAAGAATGTAGGCAAATGAGAGGGGCCCCCGGTTTCCCCTCAATCCAACCAATTCCCCCAAGAATTAGTCACGGGAAATTTACGTCCCTCTCAACCAACCCTCCTCAAGAAATTTTCCAAAGAGAGGTCCACGTTCCCCCTTTAGATCCAACCATCCTCAAGAATGTAGTCACTGAGAGGACACGGGCCCTCCTCCAAACCAAAACCCCCTCAAGAATGTAAACACTTTAGGGTCCCCCGCCCTCTCAGTCCAAAACCCTCCTCAAGAATTTTATCAATGAGAGGGCACCCTCCCCCCTCAAAAACCAACCACCCAAGAATTAGTCACTGGGGAGTCACGTCCCTCTCAATCCCAAACCCAAACCTCAAGAATGAAATCACTGTGAGGCACGTCCCTTCCCCAGATCCAAAACCAAACCTCAAGAATTTTAGTCAAATGAAGGGGCACGGGCCCCCGTCCCAACCAACCCCCTCAAGAATGTAGTCACTGAGAGGTCATGTCCCTCTCAGATCCTACCATCCTCAAGAATGTAGTCACTGAGAGGTCACGTCCCTCTCAGATCCAACCATCCTCAAGAATGTAGTCACTGAGAGGTCACGTCCCTCTCAGATCCAACCATCCTCAAGAATGTAGTCACTGAGAGGTCACGTCCCTCTCAGATCCTACCATCCTCAAGAATGTAGTCACTGAGAGGTCACGTCCCTCTCAGATCCAACCATCCTCACTTGACAAAGTTGTCCAAGGTGTTTTCTCTTATGTACCCAGATACTAATGTGTTGCAATGCCTGACAGAGTGACTATCAAAGTAGTATACCATACCGAGAGGTTGATAAGTATTGGAGTGCTATACTCACCTAATTGTGGTTGCAGGGGTCGAGACTCAGCTCCTGGACCCGTCGCTTCACTGATCGCTACTAGGTCCTCTCCCTCTCTGCTTCCTGAGCTTTGTCATACTTCTTCTTAAAACTATGTATGGTTCCTGCCTCCACTACTTCACTTGCTAGGCTATTCCACTTCCTGACGACTCTATGACTAAAGAAATACTTCCTAACGTCCCTGTGATTCGTCTGAGTCTTCAGCTTCCAATTGTGACCCCTTGTTTCTGTGTCCCCTCTCTGGAACATCCTGTCTCTGTCCACCTTGTCTATTCCCCGCAGTATATTGTATGTCGTTATCATGTCTCCCCTGACCCTTCTGTCCTCCATTGTCGTCAGTCCGATTTCCCTCAACCTTTCCTCGTACGACCCTTCCCCTGAGCTCTGGGACTAGCCTTTGAAAGCAAACCTTTGTACTTTCTCTAACTTCTTGACGTGCTTGACCAGGTGTGAGTTCCAGACTGGTGCTGCATACTCCAGTATGGGCCTGACGTACACACTGTACAGTGTCTTGAACGATTCCTTGTTAAGGTATCGGAACGCTATTCTCAGGTTTGCCAGGCGCCCGTATGCTGCAGCGGTTATTTGGTTGATGTGTGCCTCCGGTGACGTGCTCGGTGTTATGGCCACCCTAAGATCTTTCTCCCTGAGTGAGGTCTGTAGTCTTTGCCCACCTAGCCTATACTCTGTCTGCGGTCTACTTGCCCATTTTCCTCCTATTAAATTTTGATAAAACCAAACCCATTTTTTTAAACCTGT
>NC_069443.1:38224373-38261263 GCF_026875155.1 Cherax quadricarinatus | reverse complement strand
TTGGGGGTTTGGAAAAAACAAGGGCTTGTTCACGAAAGTAACTGTAACACAACAATTTTCTTGACTGGGGTAGAAACACTATCAGCTACAATTTAAATGTATTTTTCCCCCATCAAACCTGCAAACTTTTTCCCTGAGAGATAGGAACCGGGGGAAAGGGGGATGGGGAAATTAAAACATGTCTGGACGCCTTAGTGGGAAACCTTGGTCCACCTCTCTAAGGCTAATCGGTCTAGATAAAAAATCAGGAGTATCAACACGTACTATATTTTTTTTTATTTTTTATTAAAAAAACGAAATACTAGTTTACTTAACAATGTAATAAATGAAACGACCTTATATAAACAAAAAAAAACTCCACTTTCCCTCCGTAGCAAAAATTTAACATAAGAACAAACTAAGACACCCCACACTTCATAACAGGGGGGTTTATTACATCCAAAATTTTTGCAGCCAAAAACAATAGCAATATCCCCCCCAAAAAAATGTCACGGGTATTGACATTTTCCCAAAAAACGAAATGTACAAAAATCTAAATTATCCAAAAATCTTTACACCTTTTTATTGTTGTATTTTAAACTTCATATAAAATACAAATATAACCCTCAATAATTACAAACAAAAAAAGGGTTTGAAAATAATCTCCACCCCCCCACAGAAAAACTAACACAGTACAATATAACAAATTTTCATCCCCCTCACTTCAACACACATTCGTCCCACCCACTCCAAAATCCTACATTCATCCCACCTCACTTCCATACACACATTCATCACCACAACAAAACTTACCAATCACTATATTTAGTAATATTTTTAAAATATAAATTTCCATTTAAGTAAAAAACTTCTTCTACATATAATGAAATTACATATCATACTTTTAAACCCCATTAACTTAAAAAACCCATTTCTTATTCACAACGCAGCAGTTCTTGCCTCACCATCCTAACCCTACTTAACACATTTTTACAAACACATCCTTATATCCCTCACCGTCAAAATATTCATTGAACTTCACCAAATCCCAAATTACAACCATACTGAAAAAATGAAATTCCCTTTTACATACTGCTATAACACTTTATGTATATAAAAACAAACCATTACATTATCTCATATTAGCAGTCATTTGGTACACAGACTTTTTACACCCCCTCATGTCCTTTGCTTAATACAACCACCAATCCTGATAATACATCACAACATATGCCAAAATTTAACTGATCCAAAACATACATCAGTTACCATTCGATATGACCGTATATTTTCCCCAATGCACACAATATTGCTCTTTTTCCATATCATAAAAATTTTTAATTTTTCCCTTAAAAACCCCACCAAAAACTTACTTAAAACCACTCCACAACTACCGCCTTTTCACACCATATCAGGGAACTTTTTCCATACTTTTCCCAAATTTCTGAGACGAGCCCATGAAACCCCTAAAACCAAACACATCCCCCCCCCCCCCTTTTTTTTTTTTTTTTTTTTTCTTTCCCTTACCCCGCCAACAAACCTCTAAATTCAATTTGATATCCTTCGGGAAAAACCCTTTTCCCCATCCTCCATATACCCCCATTACGACTAATGTTTTGTACATTTTTTTTGCAGCCAATACCTTCTTTCGCACCCTCCCCCCCCATTACCCCTCATGGCCCATGAACAAAACAAAATCATTAGATTACACCAAACACCGCACACCCCTTTTCCACCCCTCCCACATCAAAAACTCAATCCCCTTAATACCTATCCCTCCCCCACCCACCCCCCAAAAATCCCACCCTCCACTCCCGTATCACCCAAATTTTTAAAAAAATATACTACTAAAAATTTTCCCCTATCCCCACACACCCTACATACGCCTCCACCATCAACCCTCCCCCCCAAGCACCCCCAGACGGCAATATCCAAAAGGGAAAACAACATTCCCTCTCCCCCTTTTGGGGTCTATGGCCCCCAAACCGAAAAACCTTACCCAAATGTCTCCCCCCGCTCTTGGTATAGCCCTCAACATTTGCAACCACCCTCACCCCTACAGCACGCTCCGAACACCTCCCGATCCTAGAGGGATTCAAACATACAAAAAAGCTCGCAGCACATCCTCACACTCTCTCATCTCGATCCTACCCACCACCTTCGTCCCCCCAAATTAATCTTGCAAACCCTTCCCCACAGAACCTCCACTCATAAACCCCCCTTTTAAATAATACCTTAACCCTTAATCTTTTTCTTTAAACCCAATCCACCTTTGTCGACCGGTACATAACAACACTTCTACCAACCAATCACACCCAAACCCATAATATCGAAAAACCTTTTTTAGCATTCTATTATTTTCCGGCCCCCAACGGATATACGCTCCAAAATCCAGACCATACATAAACATCACATTCACCACTATTACCTTGATGATCGCAAATAAAAGGGGTCCAAAACATTTAACCTACCCACCAACCTTCCACTGCCCCCCAGAATTAACACCCGTCCTCCCCGGCTTTCCCCCAAAAAATTTTTACCCCACACCCTTTATCATCCACCCACACCAACGCACGCTGTTTCCCATCGCGCCCTCCCTCCCCAAATTTCCCCTAAGACCAATAATTTCGTTTTCCCAAAATCACTTTTAAACCTGTAACACCTTCAAACCACCAATTACATCCCCACCTCAGTAAACTTTCCTCCCGCTCTTAGAATTTTTTGTATCATCCAAAAACCCTATTATTCCCACCCCACCATTCCCCCACACCACGTACCACCCCTAAACACCCCCCCCACACCCTAAAAAAGGGTCCTGAAACAAAAACAACAGTTGAGACAGAGGACAACCCTGCCTTACCCTCTACCCATTGAAACCCACTCACCCAATTCCCCTTCACCGCACACGTACACCTACCCTATTATACAAATCTCAATCCACTCCTCTTTTCCCCCAAAACCCTGCCTCCGTAAATATCCACAGGGGCCTTTCGTTCTACCAATCATACGCACCTGCCAACCCAATGCTAAGAAACCCCCCCCCTTTCTTTCCCCCCTCCAACTTCCACAAAATCTTTTTAATTTTCCAGCCCCCATACTGCCCTTTTCCACAACCCCATCGTTTTTCCCAAAATCTACTAAACACCCATTCACCGCCCCCGTTTTTTGCGAATATCTTTAATCAACAAAACCCAACGACAACGCCCTTATTTTCACTTAGAGGCCTTCCCCTTTTTGGAATCAATACACTACTGCAGTATAATAATTCCCCTATTTTATAAATATTAAAAAAAAAATTTTAAACAAAAATTTTACATAAATTAAAAAACCCCAATTATACCTTCTTTACCTCTCGCCATTTTCCCCAAAAGCTCCCACACCTCCCCCTCTTCAAATCCCCACCCAATGCCATACATCATTTCCCCACTCACACCAAGATACTTTCCCTTCCCACTCTCAAATCCTCACCGTTCCCTCCTACACTCCTCAAATATTTTCCAAAAAAAATATCCATAAAACCACTCATACCCCAGTAGTTCTCCAACCCCTGACCCTTCGATCCCCACCTAAGTCCTCGGTACTCCAAAGTTATAAAATTTCCATTCCCAACCTGCTCTCCGCTGACCCCGTAACACACAGGCTGACGGCCTGTCACCCCAAATCGCCTCCTCAACCCCCTTGCACCCTCCCTCAAAAATCTCTCATTTGCATATCCCTTTTTTCCCATTTTAATCTTCAATTTCCCCATTGGGATACAAAACCGCACAGCACCCCTCTATAAAAACCCTGCAACCGCCCCCAAAATACTTTTGAACCCCAAATTCATCCATGCCTCATTTTTTTCCCCTTCGCACATAGTATTGCCTACCTTCTTTGAAAACCCCATCCCCCCCCCCCCTTTAAATCGTTGCACTCTTCCCCCCCCCATAACCCCCCACAAATTTTAAAAAACCCCTCCCCCCAAACCCCCTCACCCAGTTCGTACATTCAGCTTCCGTACCCCCCCAAAAATCTCTTAGGGAAACCGCCCAATTTTTTAAATCGCATAAAACCCCCTATGAACAATAAACGACATTCACCGTCTGCACCCGCGTCACCCCCACCCCCCCTTTCACATACAACCTACAATCGCAGCATATCCCTTTCTAAAAAGTGTCTCTACTCGCAATCCCCTCCATCAAAATAACCCCAATCCCACACCTCTCAATAGATCCCCTAAACCGCCCAAAAAAACCCCCCCCCTTCGGTTCCACACCCCCTGCCACCACACAGTTCCAGTCCCACCAAATATTTTCACTGACAATGACCGAAATAATATACCAATACTTATTTACAAATTCATTCTTTAACCCTTACTCATTCTCAGCCGCACAACACACAAAAGACTGCCACCGCTCACCTCCCCCCCCACCCCTCATTCTTTAAAAACCACGACCCCCCCCCCCCCCTCACTCCAAGAACAACAAACCTCGTCTCTCGGATCAGGTTCCCACCCCTCCCTTCATTGTCCGAATACATCACAAACACTCTGTACCCCTTCCCCTCCAAACCTTTCCCAGCTTGAAATTATTTCCTCACAAAAACAATGCATACATAACGTCTTAAAAATCCCTTTAAAACCCCCAACGCTTCTCACCGCACACAATCCATTAATATTCATTGATCACCGGGAAACCTACTTATGTGATTTACCCTCTGCCCCTTTTTCCCCCTTTCACTGACACCTTTCTGTGTCTGCTTCGCCACTTTTTTCCCACTCCCCCTGGGGCTTCCCCCTTTCCAACACCTGACCAGGGGTACCCTTTTTGCTCTCACCACCACACAAACCCCTTTTTTCCCCCCTGTCCGGGGGCAAAACATCATCAAGTCAGAATATGTGCCGCCCTCTTCTTGACACACCCCTGCACCATTTCCAACTCACTGGATGCCCCCCTGTGAATCCACAGCCCTCAACACTTCCACCCCTCCTCATCATCTGCCATGTTTTGCCAATTTTTCCAAGTTCTCATCCAAACTAAAATACTCCCCCATCTAATTATCCCACAACCGCTTCTCAAAGGATTTTCCTGCACTTCACCTAGCCTTTCCCCTACCCGCACTCCCAATCTCACAGTCTTCCCGTTTTCCATGGGGATGCCTCACTTTCCCCCCAAAAAATGACATATGGGGGGTACCCACCAGTGGCACTCACCCCCTTCCCCCACTCCAGGAAAATGGCCACTTCTATGTACAGGGGCCTCATCGCAGACCCACCTCGGGTTTTGTCTTTCACCTCTCACTACCTAGGTCCTTTTTTCCCCCCGCTGCCCCTCTCCCCCACTGGGCCCCCCTATGGTCATATCACCCCATAACCAAAACGTCTTCTGCGCCCACGTAGTACACCATTACCTGTGTCCAAATGCGTCCATAAAACTAAACGGATGGCATGCCCAACTCCACTTTTATCGTGAAATACCCCCGGGAAACCGGCATACGCCCCATCCTCCATTTACCCCCATACCAGGGTACAGGCCATACTGTTCAAATACATACCGCAGATATTCTCGTCCGCCTCAAAAGGGACATTTCGGGTTTCACCCATTTAATGCTTAACACGTCATTTGGCAACCTACGCTGAATTTAACATCCACGCTCCTTCCTTTCTTTCCCAAACCCCCGTTTTATAAAACCCACTAAAGGCTGACAAAATACATAGGCACCATTTATGCCACACCAACGTTCTTGACCCAACACCATAGGGGTCACGGATAATTTGCGTAAAAAACACTTTGCAGACTGAGGCGTTTTTTGCACCACCAAAAAACAATGCAAAACCGTGTGCAAAACCCCCTCACAGACTCGCCAGTTGTAAAATATGTCTCCTCCAAAAGGCCAGCAAGGGGAGATCACACCTCACTCTGCGCAGGGCAAGCGGGGGAATGTAAACTTACTATATTTGCTGTGTCATCCAACCAGCTACACTTTGCATAGGGCTGAGGCGGGAAATTGACGAGAACTGATACACTAGGCAAAACAGGCTCCTTCTGCCTTAGTTTTCCTTTCTTTTTAAATTCTAATAGGTCATCTTCCTAATCGTGACACTAGGCTTTCTAAACTGAACATAAACAACATCTCTTTTAGCAGGGAAAAAATATACTTTAATTAACGCCTGAAGTTTTTGCGGTAAAACCTGTTATACTCCACCGGATACTTGGCTACTTGCCAACACGTCTGAATTTTTAAAGTATTAACTCAGACAAAAGTCGAGTTCAATTACTTTTCACTTTAGATACATCACAAAAAAATTGTAAAATACAAGATGATATGGGAAACTAAACCTAATAGAATTTAGTGTTGGATTCTTAAGCTAGACTCATAAAAATATTTTCCCTCTCCTTGGCAAGGACTCAGTCATACATACATCCCCTGGTATGTTGTACAAACTAAACTCAAATCTTCAATTAGGAAAGTACTCTAAGTGTTTGACATAGAATACTGTTTTTAAACTGGCAATTTCTCCAACACCTGATCAAGAGCACCCGGACATTTCTCCCAAAACCTTGATCAAGAGCCCCCGACAGGCCCCCATTTGTTTCAAAAAAACCCCAAAACTAAAAGCTTAAGATCTCCATGAATAAAAAGGACGCCCTTCTAGCATCCCCGCCTTTTACTGGGTTTTTTGAACAATTCAACCTTGTCCAATTTATCCATTAAAAATTCATATGGTTCAATATCTTTAGGGTTACAACTGTAGGCTACTAACTAAGAAATTAAAATTTAAAAAAATTTATTAAGTATAAGTTTTCTAAAGGATTTATCAAATTAAATTAATTTCAGCAATCAAAATAAAATCAACTCCCGATTCAATATTTTAGCTGAAAAACACATACACATTTAAATTCTTAAATACCGTCAGTACAAAACATTTAATAAATTTACAAATAATTTACAATGTATTGCGTGTAAATGCTCTTAAGTTTAGCTATGTCTCAAACTCAATAAACTTAAACAATGCGACAAAATCCCCAAATAAACTAACTTCTTGACCGACTGGCAACCCAACAGTCTGCTTAACAACAAAAACAACCCAATAGCAATCAATATCAAGCGACTGCGACACAGATCGGAAATGGGGAAAAAATAAACACACTAATAGGACCCCGCAGATCCTCCCTAAAAAACAAAACTCCCATAATACCGAAACTAAGTTCAGCATGGAAAAACTGTGACTTGACAATACACAGGGAAACCCAAAAAAATTTATCGAACTATAGCTCGGGACCTGAATGTTCAATGTCAGTGACACACAACCCATACAACGCGAAAATCACAAAATCTTTACAATGTTTTGTGAACAAAGTTCACGAATAACAAAATAAGAACAGACAATCTTCCAACCACCAACAGTCCACGACTCAGACAACAATGTCCAACCACAACAGTCTCCAGCAACTACTACTTCACAAATGAGGACCCCCCCCCCGACCCGTATACACGTGGGCAACCACTCAAAGCCGCAGATAAAAACGACAAGCGATAATTACAGTATTTACAATCAAGCCTAACTGACACATTTTATATACATCCTAAAACATAAGCAAATAACAATATAACATCAAAAAAAAATATAAAGCATACATTTACATTTAGCTATTATCGCAAATATAAGCAATATAAAATTATATGAAAAGATAATATACATTACATATATACATAATAATCATTGTAACCCATTCAGGGGTTGCAACACACATGCACACAAACTTGCTTGTATATATTTGTATTATGTTGTCAAATGCTAATAATGTACCAGACGGTACTTATAAGCCATAAAGATGTGATATGTACCTTCAGCACAATACTACTGTACACGAGAGAAGTGATTATTATTATTTTGTTTATATTAATTTAATTTGATAATATACACCTAGACAACTTTATTAATAAACTTATTAAAATGTTAATTTCTTTAGTTAGTAGCCTACCAGTTGTAATCCTGAAGCACTACTGAATCTTACTGAATTCTAATGGATAATTGGACAAGGATACTAACTACTTGTTACGAAAACCCAGTAACAGGCTGGATGCTAGAAAGGCAGTCCTTTCTAGTATTCACTGGAGATCTCTATGCTTATTAGAAATCGCGTTTTTTGTAACATTTCCTGACACGGGTCTTGGCCACATGATAACCCGAAGTGTTTCCTGACACGGGTCTTGGCCACATGATAACCCGAAGTGTTTCCTGACACGGGTCTTGGCCACATGACAACCCGAAGTGTTTCCTGACACGGATCTTGGTCACATGATGACCCGCCACTGGAGATTTGGGTCATACAACTTGTTTGCTTGTCAACCCCTTTAAAAATTAAGGATATAATTATAACCATTATGTGTAAGACTGAGTTGTGTTTACGTGGCCTTAAAAACCCTTTCTTGGAGTATAGCTTATTATTCTTTTGTATGAAACTTATTCTGTACTTAACATATAGTGCTATAGGCACTTCACTACACCAGGCCTCCCGGTGGATCAGGGCCTGATCAACCAGGCTGTTACTGCTGACTGTATGCAGTCCAACGTACGAACCACAGCCCGGCTGATCCGGCACTGACTTTAGGTATCTGTCCAGCTCTCTCTTGAAGACAGCCAAGGGCTTATTGGTAATTCCCCTAATGCTTGGTGGGAGGCTGTGGAAAAGTCTTGGGCCTCGGACACTTATGGTGTTTTCTCTTAGTGTACCAATGGCGCCCCTACTTTTAATTGGGGTCATTTTGCATCGCCTGCCCAGTCTTTTACTTTCGTAGGGAGTGATTTCTGTGTGCAGATTAGGGATCATTCCTTCCAGGAGTTTCCAAGTGTAGATTATGATATATATCTCCTGCGTTCCAGCGAGTACAAGTCAAGTGCTTCCAAGCGTTCACAGTAGTTAAGATGCTTGACAGAACCTATACGTGCAGTAAAGGATCTCTGTACATTCTCTAGATCTGCGATTTCACCTGCTTTGAACGGGTATGTTAATGTACAGCAATATTCCAGCCTAGAGAGAACAAGCGATTTGAAAAGGATCATCATTGGCTTGGCATCTCTCGTTTTGAACGTTCTCATTATCCATCCTATTTTTTTTTTTTTTTGCAATTGTGATCGTGGCACTGTCGTGATTCTTGAAAGTGAGATCCTCAGACATTACTACTCCCAGGTCCCTTACATTATTTTTCCGCTCTATTGTATGGCCGGAGTCAGTAGTATACTCTGTTCTAGTTATTATCTCCTCCAGTTTTCCATAACGGAGTAGTTGGAATTTGTCCTCATTGAACATCATGTTGTTTACCGTTGCCCACTGGAAAACTTTGTTTATATCTTCTTGGAGGTTAACCGCGTCCTCAGCAGATGACAGCCTCATGCAGATCCTAGTATCGTCTGCAAAGGATGATATGGTGCTGTGGATTACATCTCTGTCTATATCTAATATGAGGATGAGGAACAGGATGGGGGGGCAAGTACTGTGCCTTGTGGAACAGAGCTCTTCACTATGGTAGCCTCCGATTTAGCTCTGTTGACCACTACTCTTTGTGTTCGAGTGGTTAGGAAGTTAAAGATCCATCTCCCCACTTTCCCAGTTATTCCTTTAGCACGCATTTTATGGACTATTACGCCATGATCGCATTTGTCAAATGCTTTTGCAAAGTCTGTGTATATTACATCTGCATTCTGATTTTCTTCCAGTGCACCCAAGGCCATATCATAGTGAACAAGTAGTTATGAGAGGCAGGAGCGACCTGCTCTGAACCCATGTTGCCCTGGATTGTGCAGTTTTTGGGAATCCAGGTGATTTGCAATCCTGCTTCCTAGCACTCTTTCAAAGATTTTTATGATGTGGGACGTTAGAGCTATTGGTCTATAGTTCTTAGTTAATGCTTTGCTGCCACCTTTATGAAGTGGGGCTATATTCGTTGTTTTAAGTGACTATGGAATTTCACCCATGTCCAAGCTCCTCCTCCATAGTGTACTTAGGGCACGCGAGAGGCGTTTCTTGCAGTTCTTAATGAACACAGAGTTCCACGAGTCTGGGCCCGGGGCTGACTGTATGGGCATGTTGTCAATGGCTTTTTCAAAGTCTATTGGAGTTAGGGTAATGTCGGAAATCTGGCATACATTTATGGAGTTTTGAGGCTTATTCATGAAGAAGTCATTTGGGTCGTCGATCCTCAGACTAATTAGTGGCTCACTAAACACAGACTCGTACTGGGATTTCAATATTTCACTCATTTCCTTGTTGTCATCTGTGTAAGTCCCATCCTGTCTGAGTAAGGGCCCGGTACTAGATGTGGTATTTGCCTTGTTTTTGGCATATGAAAAGAAATATTTCAAATTTCTTTCAATTGCAATTAAGCTCCTCGTCTCTCCTGATTCCTGTAAGAGTTCTTTAACTTAAGTTCGATAGTTTCCACTTCCCTGGTCAGCGCCTCCTTCCGTGTATCAGATATTCTAGCGTTCCTGAGGAGCTCAGTGATTCTTCGTCGTCTTCTGAAGAGGGAGCGTCTTTCTCCAGTTTACTCCTGCTCTTCTTAGGGGAATATGCCTAAAACATGCTTCAGCTGCCATGAAGTTGATACTTTCAAGGCACTGGTTTGGATCCATGTTATTTAAGATATCTTCCCAACATGTTTCATTTAAGACATGGCTTTCCTGGTCCCAGTTGATGTTCTTGTTGTTGAAGTTGTATTTTGTGAAGACACCTTCACAAGCACATACATTTTGCTGATCAGGACCCCTGTGCATGGAAGTCTGACTTCGATTAGATTGTGATTGGAATTAGTTGTTTTTGATATTATGTCTCTTGCCAGGTCCGCATTATTTGTGAAGATAAGATCAAGTGTGTTTTCTAGTCTTGTTGGCTACACTATCTGCTAGCTTTAATTTGTGTTTATCGCAGAGACTTAGCTCGTGTGTGTGTGACCTTTCATCTGCGCTACCTCCGGGGATTGTTTCTGCTATAACCTTATTCGCTACATTCTTCCATTTTGTATGCCTTAGGTTGAAATCACCAAGCAATAAGATGTCTAGGGATGGAGGTGGAGGCTTTCCAGACAGTAATCAATTTTCAGTAGCTGTTCCTTGAACTGTTGGGAGGTTGCATCTGGTGGCTTATATACAACCACGATGACTAGGTTTTGGCTCTCGATCTTTATTGATAAAACTTCAACTACATTATTTGTGGTGTTCAGCAACTCTGTGCAGATTAGAAACTCTTTGACATACAGGCCAACCCCTTTCCCCCTTGTTGCCTGTTCTTTCTGTAGCATCTAAAAAGATTGTACCCACTTATCCATATTTCACTATCAAAGTGATCTTTTGTGCGAGTCTCTGTGAAGGCTGCAAACATTACGCTGGACTCCTCTAGAAGTCCACTGATAAAAGGTGTTTTCTTGTTGGTGGATGGCTTAGGCCCTGTATATTAGCAAATATGAACGAGGTTGTATTCTCTGTTTGCTGGGGGGATTTTGTTATTGGCATCAGTAGTTGTAGTTCTGGAGAGCCATGAGTGGCCACTGGCCCAATTCAACAAGGCTCCAAGGTGGACTATTTTTTTTTATCACCTTCCATTTTTCTTTTTCCATTTCCTGCCACTAGAAAATCACCTGGAGTTGGGTTGTCCTAGCTACTATTGTTTGTCTTGTGGGGTCTGTGCCTCCTGGTCCCTTTTAGATGGTATGCAGGGCAGTTGATGTTGTACCACTGCTTCTGGAGGACCGAGGAGTGACACATTTTTGGGTGAAAGAAAGTACAGGAAGAAGAACGACACACTCCTTTAGACATGAGGTCACTACATTTTTTGGGATGCTCTTATGAATGTGTGTCATCTAGTATGTTTTTATGATGTTTACTCATAAGTGTGTATGTGTATGTGTGTTCAGATTGACTCGACTTAGAATGTGACTGACAGTAACAAGTCCCTAAATAAGGTAATTTCTGCACCATATTTTTTAATGCAGTGATGAGCCATTCGCCAAACAGCAGTAATGCTCGAAGGAGCAATGAACAGCACAGTGATAGCCAAGGAGACTAAAACCATCCTAACTGTGGACCTCCATGAAACAGCGTAAAACTCCATTACTGAAACTGAGCGCAGAAATTCGAAATTCACGACTTTGACTGTGCATATTATAAAAAGAAGAGTTAAACCTACAAGGGAGACAGTGCATAGATACCATGACAATGTAGATCAAGAGATGAACTTGGGATCAGAGATATAGAGAGTGCCTCACGACACACGAAACCTCTGAAAATGCCACATAATACTATGTCTACATAATTTTCTGTGCACACTGCTGCATATAGTTAAGGCATGTATGTCCCAGCTCAACAATGGAGACAAACTCTAACAAAACAGAATATAAATAACGTTCTGCCATAGCAGAGATAAGGAGGTGTTTCCTTTGGGAAGAGTAGAGAGAGAGAGAGAGAGAGAGAGAGAGAGAGAGAGAGAGAGAGAGAGAGAGAGGCAAGCAGGCCAGCCCAGCAAACAGTTTTTTTTTACCCAGGGTTTGACAAGGTTAGGTTAAGGATCCCTAACTATACTGACAAGCCATTTACAAGTTAAGGATTCCTAACTTTATTGACAAACTAAGAGCTGTTACCTACATCAGCTCATTTGAAAGCATTTTTATTGTTATGAAACATACAAGTATGTTTGTTATGAAACGTACAAGTATTTTTGTGATGAAATATACAAGTATTGAACAGGATGAAGTTGGAGCCATCTGTGGGCCAGCTGTGAGCCATCTGTGGGACAGCATTTTCATTTGATCAACTGACTTTATCTCCTTGACATCATAATGCTGTACTAATGTGTTCCATACTCGAGTCATCCTGAGAATAAATGATCTCAGATGAAGTGATGTTCTGGAGAAAGATAACCAGAGTGAAGTTGCTGCTTTCTGCCCGTCTTGTTGTATAGAAACTTGCTTCTTGTTGTCCTCGAAGTGGAGTCAAATGTGGTACTTTGACAATATTGGCCTTGTACATAACAGTAAGGCCACCCACATCCCTTCTGTGTTGAAGGCTCTGCTGAATTGATAGATATATCCAGGATGGGTCCAGGCGAGAGATGAGATGGCTTGCTCTGTTCTCTACTCTGTCAAGCAGTTGCAGATAAGAGGGGGGGGGCAGGCAAACCAAGAAAGTGGAGCATACTCGAGGTGTGAGCTTTCTTGTGCCTCATAAAGAATTTTGCAACCCCTACTGTCAAACAGATGCGAGATACGGCGAAGTGCTGTAAGCTTCCTGGCTGCCTTGTGTGCAAGATTTACAACATGGTTCTTCATTGTCAGTTTGCAGTGAAATTTCACCCCAAGGATATCAACTTCTACCCCTGGTACCAGCACCCTCCCATTCATACTGCTGCACCGGCATTACCACTATAGTGCCTAGAGATCATTATTTGTTTTTCTCAGTGCATATGTTATTTGCCATCGTATTTTGTGTAAAAAACAGTATGAACGGTGAATTTGGGAAAAACCCCTTTAAAAATTTAAAAACTTTTCTTGGGGATAAAGTTTTTTTTAATATAATGTTTTTGGGGGGGGGGGAAAGAAGAGAAAAAAAAAAGGGGATTTTTTGGGGGGAAAAAAAAGAAAAAGGGTGGGGGGGGCCCCCCGAAAACCCTTTTTTTTTTTTGGGGGTTTAAAAGGGGTTTTTTGGGAAAATCCTTTTTTACAATACTAAGGCCCCCCCCAAATTTTTCTGGTTGAACCTGCAAAATTTGATGATTTAAGGGGCCCACAAGGTGGGGGGGGTTGGTTTTATTTGGGGGCCCAAAAAAGGGGGGGGGGAACCCAAACCGAAAGTGGGCCCCCGGGGTTGATTTCTTTGCCCAAAAGTTTTCAACCCCTTTTTAAACAGTGCAATACCAAAAGTCAATTTTGGTTTGGGTTAAAGAAAAACAGGTTTTCTTGTTTTTTCCAGTAAATTTTTTCCCCCGGTTCAACCCCCCCGGGTACCAAAAACCCCCCTTTTCAACTGGAAAAGGATTACCATATGGCCTGGTCTTTTTTTTTGGCCATCTTTTTTAGCCTCGGTTTTCCCTGTAACAAGGGCCCGCCGAAAGGGGTAAACCTTTTCCCTTTTTTATTTGAAATAAAGGGGGGAGACCAATGAAGGGCACAAAAAATTTAAATTTTTGCTTAAAAATTAAACATGTAAAGCAACCCCAAACCAAAAAATTTTGGGTGCAAAAAACACAAAAAAAAAATTAATTTTTTCAAAAAAAAAAAAAATTTTTACAAAACTCCCATTTTGCGCGGCATTAGCAAAAAGCTAAGACAGGTTCTAGGAATTTTAAAATTTTCCCCGGGGTTCAAGGGCTCAAGTGGGAAATTTTGGGAAGTCGGTAAAACGTTTAAATGGAATAAAACCCAAACCCAAATCCAAGAGGCAATCAAACAAAACCGGTTCAATAAAAATTGAAAGAAAAAACCCCTTTAAAATTGGGGCGAAAAGGGAAGGGGAAAAAAGGCAAATTAATAAAACTTTTCTTCCTTTTTGGGGGTTTTACCATATGGAAAATGTCCCCTTTTGACTTAAATTAGAAATTACCCCTAGCCGGGAACATGGGGCGGGGGTTTTTTAAAATTTAAAAAAAAAATGAAATTTTCCAAAAGGAAAAACAAAAAAAGGAAGGGTTTTTTTTTTTTTTTTATTTTTTCCCCCTTTTAAAGGGTTTTCCCCAGCCCCAATTTTAAATTGTTTAATTTTCCCTTCCGAGGAAAAAAAAAGGGGAAAAAAGGGCCACGGGGGTAAAAAAATTTGTAACAGACCCCAAGTGTTTCATAAAAAAAAAAAAAGGAAAAAAAAAAATTTTTTTTCCCTTTATCAATTAAGGAAGAAAAAAAGGGAAATTTTAACTCGCTTTTGTTTTTTCTCCCCAAAGGGGTCCCAAAAATAAAAAAAATTTGGGTAAAAGCAATTTTCCCCTTATTTATGCGGGGTTCATTTTAAACCTTTAAAAAAAAATAGATATTTCTTTTTTCTGACCACTCAAAGGGGTCTAAAAATGCAATTCCGGGGGTGGTAAAAACAGCCGGGGTTTTTTTTTAACCCCTAAAACCCGCTTTGAGTGACCAGGGTGGGGACCCGTCAAAAAATTTAGAATTGCCCCCCCGGAAACAACAACCTTTTTTCAGTTTTTTTGAAAAGGGGGAAAAAAAGGGGTTGTTTAAAAAATTTTTAAAAATAAACCCCCTTACAATTTGGGGGAAAATTTTTCGGGGGAAAAAAACCATTTTAAACCAATTATGGTTTTAAAAGAGGGGAAAAAAGTTTACATTAGTTAGGAAATTTTTTTTAAAGAGGGGTGGAGGGACCATTTTTCCCTAAAGATAATTTTTGAAAGGCCAAGGAGTCCAAAAAAAATTTAAGGGAAAAAACTATTTCAAAAAAGGGGCCACCCAAAAATTTCCCATTTTTAACCAATTGGGAAGGTCCAAGTACTGGCTACATTAAAAAGTAGTTGGAAAAAACCAGAACCCCGGGTTTTTTCCCGGGTACCCACCACATTCCCAAAAAACAAGGCCAAGATGAATTCCCTAAGTATTTGATTTTTCGGGTTTACTCGTGGGGGGGAAAACCGGTTGCTCCACCCTTGGGCCCCGGGTTCCCCTTTTTTCCCGGAAAAACCCCCAAAATTTGGGGTTTGTTTGCGTTTAAAAGGTTTTTTAACGGTGTCGAAAATCCTGATTTAAGGGATTTCCGGGTGGCGGTTTGGGGCCCTTTTTTGTTTGGGTTTTTGACGGGTGGGTCCCCCCCCGGGCCCAGGGCCAAATTTGGGGAAAATTTGTATTAAATTTAAAATTTTTAATGGGGGGTAAAATTTAAAGAGGTTTTTAAACCCTAGGTTTTTGTTTTAAAACTTTAAATTTTGTAAATTACCCCCCTTTTTTCTTTTTCCCCCCTTTTTTTTCCCCCTTCTAATTTCCCCAAAAAAAAACTCCAAACCCCTATTTTTAAAATTAAACCCCTTTAAAAATTTAAAACCCTTAATTAAAAAGTTAAACCAAAAATTCCCCCTTAATTACACCAAAAAAACCCAAAAAAAATTTTAAACCAAAAATTAAAAATAAAATTAAAATTAAAATTTTAAAAACTTTTTTTAAAAAATATTAAAAAATAAATTAACACAAAAACCCCCCAAAAATTAAATTAAAATTAACCCCGTTTTTTCCCCCTTAATCCCAATATAAAACCCCAAAATTTTTTAAACCCCTTCCCTTAAAATTTAATCTCAAACCTATAATTACCCTAAATAATTAAAAAAAAACCTCCCAAACCCTTTAATCAAAATTTAAACTTAAAACCATAATCCCATAAAATTCCAACCCCTATAATTTCACCCCTTCCCCCCCTTTAAATATAACTTCCCCTAAACTCAAACCTTTCTCCCCACCCCTTAACCCCAAAACCCAACCCCAAACTCCACACCTATAACTCCACACCTAAAACTCCCCCAACCATTTAAACCTCAAAACCTTAACCCCAAACCCCTTTAAAATTCCCAAACCCCAAAACCTCACACACCAATAACTCTCACACCTAACTCCACACCAAAAATTTTCACCCCCTTAACTCTCCCCAAAAAATTTAACTCTCCAACCAATAACTCTCACACACCAAAACCCCCCCCCCACACCCAAAAAATCTAAACCCTTATCAAAAAAATTTTTAAAAAACCCCCCCAAAAAATTGTTTATTTCAAAAATTTTTTTCAAAATTTTTATAAAAAAAAAATCCAATTTGTTCCTAAAAAACCAATTAGAATAAAAAAATTTCCCAAATGATCTTTTAACTGTAAACTTTAAATAAAAATTTTAAAAAAGTTAGAAATTGTATAAGAAAATCCAGGTCGACAGAAAATTAATTAAATCTTTTCATAAAAAGATTTTGAAAATATTTAATTTTCCTTGGGTTTTGTAAAATTTTAAAAAATTTTATAATTAATAAAATTTGGTTATTTTTTAAAAATTAATAAAAAAAAAAATTTTATTTGTTTTGTTTGGGGGGGTGGTGGGGCCTGTCTTTTGGACCAGTGGACCTCTGCAGTTTTCCCTTTTTTCTTTGAGCCGGGTATTGTCGCGCGTCAGGTTTTCTTTGTTGTGGGGTTGACTGTGAGGTGTGGGTTGCCTTTAATTGCCTTCCTTGATGTTTTACTTTAAGTTCCTTGACAAATTTGGTGTCACGAAAGCGCTTGGAATTTCATATTTCACAGGGGTTTTTTTGCTTATTTTAAAATCACCTTTTACTTGATCTTATTGCATATATATATATTTTATTTTTTATATATAATTTATATTTATATATATATTTATATTATAATATTATTTTATATTATTACTTGGAATAATGCTTTTAAAGATAATGATTTCAAGGGGCAGTTTATGTTATCTGTATCATCATCAAAGTCTTTAAAGGGCCCCAAGGTAATAACCTAGGCAGAAACCATCAAAGAATCGAGGAGTTAGAGCTTGGTTTGGGAAGTTTGCCAAGAGAGCGGGCCCCAGTTCCCCTTTATATTCTTTTGTTACAAGTTGATACTGAACACCGTAAAGAAGGTTCATACACCAATTAATACTGATCATTTAAAAAGGAATGGTTTCCCCAACGAGGCATAAATGAAAAAATAAATAGAAATATTTATTACACCAAATTCACCTGAACGTCAGTGGAGGGGTTTTCTCTTTACTAGGGTTTACATTGACACTAGTGGGAAAGGTTTACTACACAGTTTTTTAGAATCTTTGCTACGTGTACACTGTGGAAGGGGAAACCACAGTTTTTATTGAAAGATGGAAGTCACTCACAGAAGCTTCCTCTTTGTAACGTGAAAAAAAACTTTTTCTGATGAAATCTGCAGCCTTCACAAGATGACGTTATATAAAGCCCCCACGCGCAACAGCAATGCGAAGTGGGGGGAGGAAAGAAAAACAGAAAAGGGGGAAAAGAAGAGAGGAGAGAGAGAGAGAGTCAAAGGGGGGTGAGAGAACCAGAATTTCCGAGAAGCAAGAAATGCCAGCCGTCAAACCCGGTGTAGACACCAATTCCCCTCTTCCCCCTCCTCTACCTCCTTTTCAAACTTTTAATGTTAGACACTTTTTTTGTTCCTTCTTTCCCCCTCCCCTTCTCGCTTGAGTCCTTCTTCCTTTTCACACCAACCCAAAGAGAAATTTTTCCCCTCCCCCCCTCCCTTTCACGCTTCTTTCACTAATTCCTTCCCCCCATCCCCGAAGCCCCAGCCATTAAGGGGGAAAGATTATACAGATGTAGTATTAAATAGTATTTAAATATACTAGGAGTTAATGGGGCAGAGTAGCAGAGAAGCATACAGAATTATTGAGTACAGAGACGAAACTTTATGCAGTTTGTTAGCCAATGCACCATTCCCAGAAAGGTATCTGATAATGAGAAGAGAATGAGGATTTAAGGAAGATGCGATGATAATAATAGGAATCAGTTTAGTTTTGATGAGATAGGAAACATGGCCACCAGTAACTTAAGTGGCTTATAGTACGAGAAATAATGACCAGAGAAGCCTAAGTAATAGTGATTAGTAAGCCCCATTAAACAACACCAGATAGAAACACGAGTATGATGAGAACCAAACCGCAATACAAATTCGAGAAAAAGCAGCACAGAGAGAGGATGCACACAGATAGGGAGCAACATGAAGAGCATACTTGAAGGACGAGGTAATTAAAAAATTTATGACACGTCAAAAAAGCCACAAGGACAGAACGAACCAGCTAGACTTTGTGGTTTCACCTTAAGTGAATATGACATAAATGAAATTGCATATGGACTATACTAAGTGCTAATAACTACACGGTACTCAGGTCTGAATACTTGGTAGACGTGGGAGTGGAGGAATAAGGAAGTACAAATAATAAACCAGATTAGAAAAGAGGGGACTAAACAGGGGTGGGGATTTTCTAAATGAAATGAAGTGCGAGAGGGAACTAAATGGAACGACAACCCAAAAGATGACGGAAGGCCGTGCCAGAGTGTGTCTGGAAGCAACTGCAAGCTTTTTTGCCTAATTGGAGGTGTAAGAAGAGACTCAGAGAGAGCCTATGGCTTAATCAGAGCTGCAGAGAGGCCATAGTAAGGTGGAAAAGAAGATGGGAGAGTACAGAACCGAGAGGATGACAGAGAACAAGGAGGCAAGCTGAACTGTGAGGAAGGATCATTCAAGGGTAATAAAGACAGAATGTCATTTTGAGAATGACATAACAGCAAACAGACTCAAATCAAAGTCGAAACTACTACACAGTCACGTAGGAATGGTGATTGAAAAAAAAAGCCTAAACAATAAGGCCGAAGAAGGAGGGAGGGAGGAAGCGAAGAGGTACTCACAGAAAACGACAGAGAAGTATGCGAGGAATTAGGCAATATATTTAATTAGTATTCACTGAGAAAACGGTGATTAGTGCCAGAATACCTGACTGAAAGGGCTAAGGAGCATTTATTGCATAAAAGGAAATAATGAAACTATTAAAAGTTACATTTCGAGAGTCATTACCTGAATCTATAGTAACGATTTATATGTCCTTTGAGACTAAAAACTTACCACAGATGAGAGAGACTACGTGATCCCACTATATAAACACGACAGTATTATTGTCATCAATGATGTCCAGAGTATTGAGAAAAAGACAATCAGAAAATTTTTTTTGGTTAAGCATCTCGAAATGAGGCTTTTATTTTTTTTTAAGAAAATCAACATGGATTTAGTGAAGGTAATTCTTGCCTAACTAATCTATTGACGTTCTGTGACAGAATGGAAATCAAGAAAGATATGGATGGGTCGATTGCATGATCTTTGACTGTATGAAAGTATTCGATACAGTACCTCACCAGAGACTGAATCAGAAATTTAAGGAGCAAGCAGGAATTAGAGGTAAATTCCTACAGGGAATCAACGAATTCCTAATGAACAGAGTGCAGAGTTTGACTTGTTAGGACAGGAAAGTGTAGTTTCCAAGGCACCAGTTCTAGAAGTGTTATTATTTATGTAAGCACAGGGCTTGCAAGAGGGGATTGATTCGTATGTTTCATTGTTTGCTAATAGCGTAAAGCTTATGAGAAGAATACAAATGGAAGGAAATAGAGGCTTCAGGTAGACTTGGACACACTGAAAGAATGGTTGACAGAGTTGTTTATGGAGTTCAAAACCAAGGAAGTGCAAAGTTATGAAAAATGATGATGGTTTGTGGACGAGAAACTGTAAATTTCGCTCAAGAAGAAGGATCTTGATTTTAACATTAAACCTAACACATCACCAGAGGAACAAATAATTTGGATAACACTGCAGAAAATTTGCTACCTACTGATCTCAGACCTGACCTCAAAAATCTCAAAATCGGAATCTTTAGGGCACTCTACGCAACATATGTTAAACCTATCATAGAGCATGTATGTAGAAACCGGGATCGAGCCTTCTTTTTCAAACATGTCCTAAAACTAGAAAAAGTTAAGAGTTTGCAGCAAGATTAGTTCCATAGCTGATGGGACCGAGTTAAAGAAAGACTAAAAAAAACCGAACCTGACGGCTTGAGAAGAAAGAAGGACTGAGAGAGAGATAATTACAATATGTGAGCTACTCAGAGCCTTGACAGTACAGATAAGGACACTTGAGAGGGACAGGGACTGGACTCGACCCCTGCAGCCATAAATAGGTGAATGTTTCACACACACACACACCACACACACACACACACACACACACACACACACAACACACACACACACACACACACACACACACGCACACCGCACGCAGAAACAAGGGTCACAATTGGAACTGAAGACTCAGATGGAGTCAAAGGGATGTTAGAAAGTATTTCTTCAGTCATAGAGTAGTTAGAAGGAACAGTCTGGCAAGCGATGTAGTGGAGGCAGGAACTATACATAGTTTTTAAAACGAGGTATGATAAAGCTCATGGAGCTCGGGGGGGAGAGGACCTAGTAGCGGTCGGTGAAGAGGCGGTCCAGGAGCTGATCCGCCCCCCCGCAACCCCAATTAGGTGAGTTGAGTACACACACACACACACACACCACACACACAACACACACAACACACACACACACACACACACAAAACAGCATTCCGATACCTTTGTAAGGAACGTTCAAGACACTGTACACCCTGTATGTCAGGCCCATACTGGAGTAAAGCAGCACCTGTTTGGACCCGCACTTGATAAGCAGTCAAGAAACTAAGAAAGTACAAAGGTTTGCGACAAGGTTAGTTCCAGAGCTAAGGAGAATGTCCCATGAAGAAAGATTAAAGGGGAAAACGGCCTGACGACACTGGAGGACAGGAGGTCAGGGGAGACATGATAACGACATATAAAAAACGCGTGGAATAGACAAGTGGACAAAGACCCGGATGTTCCAAGGAGGGGACACAGAAACAAGAGGCCACAATTGGAAGTTTACACAAATAGCCAGAGAGATATTAGAAGTATTTCTTCAGTCATAGAGTTGTAAGGCAGTGGAATAGCCTAGAAAATGACGTAGTGGAGGCAGGAACCATACTCAGTTTTAAGACGAGGTTTGATAAAGCTCATGGAGCGGGGAGAGAGAGGGCCCAGTAGCAACCGGTGAAGAGGCGGGGCCAGGAGCTAAAAGACTCGAACCCCTGCAACCACAAATAGGTGAGTAGGTGAGTACACACATACACACACACACACACGGGGCCAGGAACTTGGACTCGACCCCTGCAACCTCAACTAGGTGAGTACACACACACACACACAACAGTATAGGTAGAGAGGCGCTGCAAATATGAGTGTGTGAAGAGTATCTGGTAATGAATATAACACTTGTCTTATCGTCAGAATTCCGCATAAATCGCTTTACGGCGGCGGTACACGCAAGATTAACAAACTTCAGAATTCCATCCAGGAACTGCAATGGTATAAACCTTGGTAGTAAATACCGACAAGTTGGTTTAGAAAGACACGTAACAAACACTATAACATATTTATTGGAAAACGTTTCGGTCCTGGGACCTTGATCACTTCTAACATACAGAGGTAGAAAGACATTATATATATAGGCGGAGAGTGAGATGTGACGCACGTGACCTGAGGAATGTCATAAGAACATAAGAATGGAGGAACATTGTAGAAGGTCTACTGGCTCATGCGAGGCAGGTCTTTATCAAAACAACCTCTACCTATGATGAGGACGGGTAGACGAGGAATCATGTGACTCCTGTGTTGTTGGGTTGGTGCTGCTTAAGTATCATGTATGCCAATGTTTTTGAAATTTTGTAGTTTCCAGTGTTGCGTTCTATAGTGTCGGTGACGGCGATTAGTGAGGCTTCTAGGCACCGTCGGCGCCTGAGGTCTGGTTCGGTGAGAACGAGTTGTGCCTTATTCCAGCTCATCAAATGCCCCGTGGAGTCTCTGTGGAGGACACAGGCGTACCTTACATCGTCTCTGTTAGAGGCATTTCGTTGCTCATTCAGGCGGACTGCAAAATCTCTGCCTGTCTCGCCTACATATTTCTTGGTACAGATCCCACAGGGGATAGTGTAGACGCCTGCTGTAGAAGTTAGAGGTGTGGGACTGCGTTTCGTAGTGAGGTCTTTGATAGATGATGTGTTTATGGTGGAAACGTTGATGTTACTCATAGCAAGTGCCCGGCGAGTATTCGTGGCAACATCGCCACATGGGAGTACTATGAACTGTTTAGGGGGCTGTTCCATGGGCGGTTTGTTAAGGATAGCTTGTGCCTTGAGTCTGCAATCACAGCCCTCTTTACCAACGTTCCTACTGACGCTGCAATCAACATTCTCAGACAGAGGCTCACTGAAAACCACGACCTCCCTTTACCTCTTCTAGATTTCATCAATCTAGTGGAACTTTGTGTTAATTTCAACTTCTTCAAGTATCAGGACAACTGTTACAAACACTGCTTTGGGATGGCAATGGGCAGCCCGCTCAGTGCTGTGCTTGCCAACCTCTTCATGGAAAACCTGGAGGCAGAGAAATTCAGCATCCTCATTCCCAACACCGTTACCTGGCTAAGATACGTTGATGATATATTGGTTTTCTATCCGAGACGTCTCAATATCCAGGCCCTTCTCAACAAGATCAATGCAGTTGAACCATCAATAAAGTTTACACTTGAACTCGAAAATGATGGCAAACTTTCTTTCCTCGACGTTCTAATGTGCAGATCTCCCGACAGTGACAAACTTCTCTTCAAAGTGTATAGAAAACCTACCAACAAGGACGATCTTATACACTTTTATTCACACCAAGACACCCGCACTAAGAGAGGAGTCCTCATTGGCTTCTTCTTGAGAGCTCTTCGCATCTCCAGCCCTTGTTTTCTAGAAGAAGAATGCACTTACATAACACAAGCCTTTACACGTCTTCAGTTCCCATCTTTCTTCATCCGAGATTGCAGACTCAAGGCACAAGCTATCCTCAACAAACCGCCCATGGAACAGCCCCCTAAACAGTTCATAGTACTCCCATGTGGCGATGTTGCCACGAATACTCGCCGGGCACTTGCTATGAGTAACATCAACGTTTCCACCATAAACACATCATCTATCAAAGACCTCACTACGAAACGCAGCCCCACACCTCTAACTTCTACAGCAGGCGTCTACACTATCCCCTGTGGGATCTGTCCCAAGAAATATGTAGGCGAGACAGGCAGAGATCTTGCAGTCCGCCTGAATGAGCATCGAAATGCCTCTAACAGAGACGATGTAAGGTACGCCTGTGTCCTCCACAGAGACTCCACGGGGCATTTGATGAACTGGAACGAGGCACAACTCGTTCTCACCGAACCAGACCTCAGGCGCCGACGGTGCCTAGAAGCCTCACTAATCGCCGTCACCGACACTATAGAACGCAACACTGGAAACTACAAAATTTCAAAAACATTGGCATACATGATACTTAAGCAGCACCAACCCAACAACACAGGCGTCACAAGATTTCAACGTCTACCCGTCCTCATCATAGGTAGAGGTTGTTTTGATAAAGACCTGCCTCGCATGGGCCAGTAGGCCTTCCACAGTGTTCCTCCATTCTTATGTTCTTATGACATTCCTCAGGTCACGTGCGTCACATCTCGCTCTCCGCCTATATATATAATGTCTTTCTACCTCTGTATCAAGGCACAGTCCGATCATACAGTTGCTCTACACCGCAAGAAGCCTCTCTTCGACCCCGTCGGGGTGTAGAATTTATATTCTACAAACGTGATATCCTTTTCACAATGCTGTCGAATCGTGTGAAAATCAAGCCTGTGAATGGTGCAATAAATGACTCCTCGAAGTTAGCTTTAGCTACCGTCGTTAGGACCTGCCTGCAGGTCAAATTTACGGCAATCCACTCTCTGAAAGACTCCTTCATTGTCGTCTGCACAGATGACACGGAAGCACTAAAACTAATGGACGACTCTTCAATCAGGACCCTACAAACACAACAATTCACTCTGTCCCCGTCTCCATTCTTGAAGTCGAAACGTTCGGTCTTTGTGAAAAGACTTGACAATATCGTCACCTCTCTCTCTACTGAAGCACTGAAGACATCTATTGAGGAACAAAACACGTGGGCCTCGGTAGACAGCATCTCAAAGATCCCCAACGCCACATCAATGCTAAAGATTACATTCTCAGACATCTCCATGGCTGCCCAAGCTCTCTCTGACGGTCTGGCCATCTCATATTACCACATTCACCCAAGTCATATAGAACAAGAACGTTTCACATACATCTCCCACTGCTGGACCTGCTACTCCTATAATCACACCACCAAGGACTGCCCCATCAAGAATAAGAAGTTTTGTTCAAAATGTGGGAATGATGGACACGATTTCAGATCCTGCACCATTACTACAACACCAACATGTCTTAACTGCAAGGGTAATCATCATACCCTTGCAGCTAAGTGCCCACTACAGGAAAGAAATCATATTGAAGAAAACTAAAGTTCTGAAGAAAACCTCCAATTCACCGACATATGCTGCAATAACCAAACCACAAACCGACGCCATCAAGACTCTACACGCTAATCTACAGGCACCATCGCCCAGCAACTCCCTCCTCCACTCCCCGACGGTGCTCCTTCCAAGGTGCTGTACTGCATGGTGTATGCACACCTTGCAAACGCAGCAAGCCCCGGCACTTTCAACACCACTATTAACGAACTATTCCGTCTGAACAACATGCCTGCCTTCAATTTTCCGGAATCCACACCTTCAGAAGACATCCTCAAGATCCTTCCCAACGTCCTGAACTTTACTGCACCTGCAGACCTGTCTCCTGCCCAAGCAACTGCTCCTGTAACTTCTATAACCACTTCCAACCGCTGACAACGTTGATCAAGTTGCCTCAACCACCGCCTCCCACCTCTCCCAGCCTGCTGTTACACAACCATTACACCTCACAGCTGCTCCTGTCGAACCTCAGTCACCTGCTACCACCATTGTAGATTCTCCCAGTGAATCCACTCCAGAAGAGAAGATAACGACGACTCCAGTAAACCCTCATGGGAAAACCTTACCTTTTACACTTCTCCTTCAAATACTGACACCATGACCTGTACTGAACTCTACAAAAGCCTCGGTGCTGGAACAGTCAAGTATGCATGTGAATCACCGCTTCACTTCACACTCACCCAAGTTCTTGAGTTCATCAAGCCTCTACGTTTCACCTTCAGCAACAAGGCTAAATTATACCACCTATCTAGAAGCAGCTTCAAAAAGTTTGAAAATGGCTCCATTGCTAACCTGCCTCCTCAGTTACTCCTATAACTCCCATATGTGTTCTACCCTCTGATGTGACATAGCCTGCTGCCAGCTACTCAAGATTCAACACTTCAACTACAACAAGTTCAATGCAACAGTCCCTGCTATTCCTGTTCTCAAGTCTGCCCCACGATCGCCTTAGCTGCTGGGTTAAGCCCTGGCTCTATTTCTCTTACTAAGAACACTCCTCTCCAGAGCTATTCTTCATCTGTCCCGTCTTCCCCGCTCATCCCATTGGGATCTTACCTAAACTTGTTTGCTTTGCCTCTGTATGTTAGAAGTGATCAAGGTCCCAGGACCGAAACGTTTTCTAATAAATATGTTATAGTGTTTGCTTACGTGTCTTTCTAAACCAGGAACTGCAATAACAAATCCTTCACAAACGTATGTACGACATACAGAATGTTAGGCCAATCACTGAGTATGTATGAATATGATAATGGTATTGAATACCATTATCATATTTACGCTGTCAGACACTGCAACACAGCGGTATCTTGGTACAGAGAATATCTTCGACAAATTCATTACCTGACAAACCTATTGGGACTAAATAATCAATATTTAACTTTACCAAAAAATCTCCCAATTACCCAAATTTTAAAACATCATAACTAGACGCCCAAGTTCATACATTGACTAATAATACTATATAGTAATATAAATACCTACCCAGAACAGCACTGTCCTACACACAGTTGTAACATTCTCTTACTGTAAACTACTTTCAGCAAATCACAGTGTTATATTCCCATAATATAATTTAAATATTTGCTATTGAAGCTATTGTACAACTTAAATTCTGATAAATTCTTTAGTATTAAGTAGTCAGTAAGCCATTAAATTAAGTCTGCCCATAATGCCTAGGCATGATAGAGGCTCTGTACTGCAACTTTGTACTGGGTATCAATTGATTAATACTGGGTATCAGTCAATTGATACCCGGTAGGTTTGCTGCACTACTTGTCAGCGATTATCTTCTGCTGGTGCACCTCGCCACTTCTCTCATCATGCAAATAACAAAAAAAGGCACAATACTGTTCCAGACTATGGAACACAACTCTTCTCCAAGCTCAGGACTGGTCACCTTAAAACTACATCGTCCAAGGAGATGGATTAGTTATATCGTCTTTATATCTCTTCTGCTTCTGCTGCCTCCTCTGTACATTCCCTTACCGAGTGCGCGGCCCCAGCATGGAGCCCACACCTGAAGAAAATGAGAAAAATCCAGTGATTTGAAAGTATGCTACTACAGGAACTGAGAGGAATGCACTTTGAAAAGTTGAAGGAACTGAACTTGATGACCTTAGAGGAGAGAAGGAAATAGGGGACAGGAGGGGATGGGGGGGGGTGACATGTTGGCTGCGAACAAAATAAGAGTATAATTATAGACTTAGGTGTTTCGTTGCCAGCTGATCTGATAAAATCACTGAATATACATCAGGAATTTGTTGAATTCAGATTACTACATCCACTGAAAATATATGTGGCCTGCAAGGATTTGTGTTTGTCTAGTAAGTGGTTGAGGGAGGTAGCCAGTGTTCCAGGCATCTAGTAAGTGATTGAGGTACCCAGTGTTCCTGGCATCTAGTAAGTGATTGAGGTACCCAGTGTTCCTGGCATCTAGTAAGTGATTGAGGTACCCAGTGTTCCTGGCATCTAGTAAGTGGTTGAGTGAGGTAGCCAGTGTCCCTGGCATCTAGTAAGTGGATGAGTGAGGTCAAAAGAGAGGCATATACAGGCGTATCAAAAAAGGGGATGGGCAGTTAAGAAATCAATATATTCAATTAAAGAGAGAAATGAAAAAAGGAATAGGAAAAGCAAAAAGGATTATGAGGTTAAGGTCGCAAGGGATTCGAAGACTAACCCAAAAAGGTTCTTTCAGATATACAGAAGTAAGATTAGGGACAAGATTGGCCCACTTAAGAGTAACTCTGGTCAGATCACTGACAGTGATAAGGATATGTGTGAAATTCTCAATACCTACTTCCTCTCGGTTTTTATCCAGGAAAATACTAGCGATATTCCTGAAATAGATTATGTAGAACAGGACGATAATAAACTATGCACGATTGCAGTAACTAGTGACATGATCCTCAGACAAATAGAGAAACTAAAACTTAACAAATCTCCAGGTCCTGGTGAACTGTTTGCAAGTGTGTTAAAGGAATGTAAAGAGGAACTTAGCATACCTTTGGCTAATCTTTTCAACATATCACTACAAACTGGCATAGTGCCTGATAAGTGGAAAATGGCAAATGTAATACCTATTTACAAGGCAGGTGACAGGTCCTTAACTTCGAACTATAGACCAATAAGCCTTACCTGCATAGTGGGAAAATTTATGGAATCAATAATATCCGAAACAATTCGTAGCCATCTTGATAGGCATAAATTGATTAATGAATCTCAACACGGTTTTACAAAGGGGCGTTCCTGTCTTACGAATTTACTAACTTTTTTCACTAAGGTGTTTGAGGAGGTAGATCATGGTAATGAATATGATATTGTGTATATGAACTTCAGTAAGGCTTTCAATAGAGTTCCACACCAGAGGCTATTGAGGAAACTTAAGGCACACGGAATAGAAGAAATTTTTTCCTGGGTAGACGTATGGCTGACAAATAGGCAGCAGTGTGTTTGTGTAAATGGGGAGAAATCAGAATGGGGGCACGTCACAAGCGTTGTTCCACAGAAGTCAGTGTTGGGCCCGTTGTTGTCCACAATTTACATAAACGACATAGATGAGGGAATAAATAGCGACATAAGCAAATTTGCTGATGGCACCAAAATAGGCCGTCCAATTCATTCTGGTGAGGACTCCAGAGCACTCCAGGATGATTTGAATAGACTGATGCAATGGTCGGAGAAGTGGCAGATGAAGTTTAATATTGACATATACAAAGTTCTAAATGTTGGATAGGAAAATAACCATGCCACATATAAACTAAATATTGTAGATCTTAGTACTACTGATTGGGAAAAGGATTTAGGAGTTCTGGTTAGCAGTAATCTAAAACCAAGACAACAGTGCATTAGTGTTCGCAGTAAAGCTAACAGAATTCTTGGTTTTATATCTAGAAGTATAAATAATAGAAGTCCTCAGGTTGTTCTTCAACTCTATATACCTTTGGTTAGGCTTCATTTAGATTATACTGCACAGTTCTGGTCACCGTATTATAGAATGGATATAAATGCTCTGGAAAACGTACAGAGGAGGATGACAAAGTTGATCCCATGTATAAAAAGTCTTCCCTATGAGGATAGACTGAGGGCCTTGAATCTGCACTTTCTCGATAGGCGTAGAATTAGGGGGGATATTATCGAGGTAGTAGGTTGGTAGGCAGCAACCACCCAGGGAAGTACTACCGTCCTGCCAGATGACTGTGAAACAGAAACCTGTAACTGTTTTGCATGATAGTAGGATTGCTGGTTTCTATTTCTGTCTCATAAACATGCTAGATAACAGGGATATCTTGCTACTCCTACTTACACTTTGGTCACACTTCACAGACACGCACAAGCATATATATATATATATATATATATATATATATATATATATATATATATATATAAATATATATATATATATATATATATATACATACATACATCTAGGTTTTTCTCCTTTTTCTAAATAGCTCTTGTTCCTCTTTTTTTCCTCTATTGTCCATGGGGAAGTGGAAAAGAATCTTTCCTCCGTAAGCCATGCGTGTCGTATGAGGCACTAAAATGCCGGGAGCAATGGGCTAGTAACCCCTTCTCCTGTAGACATTTACTAAAAAAGAGAAGAAGAAAAACTTTATAAAACTGGGATGCTTAAATGTGCGTGGATGTAGTGCGGATGACAAGAAACAGATGATTGCTGATGTTATGAATGAAAAGAAGTTGGATGTCCTGGCCCTAAGCGAAACAAAGCTGAAGGGGTAGGGGAGTTTCGGTGGGGGAAATAAATGGGATTAAATCTGGAGTATCTGAGAGAGTTAAGCAAAGGAAGGGGTAGCAGTAATGTTGAATGATCAGTTATGGAAGGAGAAAAGAGAATATGAATGTGTAAATGCAAGAATTATGTGGATTAAAGTAAAGGTTGGATGCGAGAAGTGGGTCATAATAAGCGTGTATGCACCTGGAGAAGAGAGGAATGCAGAGGAGAGAGATATTTTGGGAGATGTTAAGTGAATGTATAGGAACCTTTGAACCAAGTGAGAGAGTAATTGTGGTAGGGGACCCGAATGCTAAAGTAGGAGAAACTTTTAGAGAGGGTGTGGTAGGTAAGTTTCGGGTGCCAGGTGTAAATGATAATGGAGCCCTTTGATTGAACTTTGTATAGAAAGGGGTTTAGTTATAGGTAATACATATTTTAAGAAAAAGAGGATAAATAAGTATACAAGATATGATGTAGGGCGAAATGACAGTAGTTTGTTGGATTATGTATTGGTAGATAAAAGACTGTTGAGTAGACTTCAGGATGTACATGTTTATAGAGGGGGCCACAGATATATCAGATCACTTTCTAGTTGTAGCTACACTAAGAGTAAAAGGTAGATGGGATACAAGGAGAATAGAAGCATCAGGGAAGAGAGAGGTGAAGGTTTATAAACTAAAAGAGGAGGCAGTTAGGGTAAATATAAACAGCTATTGGAGGATAGATGGGCTAATGAGAGCATAGGCAATGGGGTCGAAGAGGTATGGGGTAGGTTTAAAAATGTAGTGTTAGAGTGTTCAGCAAAGTTTGTGGTTACAGGAAAGTGGGTGCGGGAGGGAAGAGGAGCGATTTGGTGGAATGATGATGTGAAGAGAGTAGTAAGGGAGAAAAAGTTAGCATATGAAAAGTTTTTACAAAGTAGAAGTGATGCAAGGAGGGAAGAGTATATGGAGAAAAAGAGAGAAGTTAAGAGAGTGGTGAAGCAATGTAAAAAGAGAGCGAATGAGAGAGTGGGTGAGATGTTATCAACAAATTTTGTTGAAAATAAGAAAGTTTTGGAGTGAGATTAACAAGTTAAGAAAGCCTAGAGAACAAATGGATTTGTCAGTTAAAAATAGGAGAGGAGAGTTATTAAATGGAGAGTTAGAGGTATTGGGAAGATGGAGGGAATATTTTGAGGAACTGTTAAATGTTGATGAAGATAGGGAAGCTGTGATTTCGTGTATAGGGCAAGGAGGAACAACATCTTGTAGGAGTGAGGAAGACCAGTTGTGAATGTGGGGGAAGTTCGTGAGGCAGTAGGTAAAATGAAAGGGGTTAAGGCAGCCGGGATTGATGGGATAAAGATAGAAATGTTAAAAACAGGTTGGGGATATAGTTTTGGAGTGGTTGGTGCAATTATTTAATAAATGTATGGAAGAGGGTAAGGTACCTAGGGATTGGCAGAGAGCATGCATAGTTCCTTTGTATAAAGGCAAGGGGATAAAAGAGAGTGCAAAAAAATTATAGGGGATAAAGTCTGTGAGTATAACCTGGTAAAGTGTATGGTAGAGTTATTATTGAAAGAATTAAAAGTAAGACGGAGAATAGGATAGCAGATGAACAAGGAGGCTTTAGGAAAGGTCGGGTGTGTGGACCAGGTTGTTACAGTGAAACATAAAGTGAACAGTATTTAGATAAGGCTAAAGAGGTCTTTGTGGCATTATGGATTTGGAAAAGGCGTATGACAGGGTGGATAGGGGGGCAATGTGGCAGATGTTGCAGGTGTATGGTGTAGGAGGTAGGTTACTGAAAGCAGTGAAGAGTTTTTTACGAGGATAGTGAGGCTCAAGTTAGAGTATGTAGGAAAGAGGAAATTATTTCCCAGTAAAAGTAGGCCTTAGACAAGGATGAGTGATGTCACCGTGGTTATTTAATATAAATTATAGATGGGGTTGTAAGAGAAGTAAATGCGAGGGTCTTGGCAAGAGGCGTGAGTAAAAGATAAAGAATCACACATAAAGTGGGAGTTGTCACAGTTGCTCTTTGCTGATGATACTGTGTTTCTTGGAGATTCTGAAAGAAGTTGCAGAGATTGGTGGATGAATTTGGTAGGGTGTGCAAAAGAAAAAATTGAAAGTGAATACAGGAAAGAGTAAGGTTATGAGGATAACAAAAAGATTAGGTGATGAAAGATTGGATATCAGATTGGAGGGAGAGAGTATGGAGGAGGTGAATGTATTCAGATATTTGGGAGTTGACATGTCAGCGGATGGGTCTATGAAAGATGAGGTGAATCATAGAATTGATGAGGGGAAAAGGGTGAGTGGTGCACTTAGGAGTCTGTGGAGACAAAGAACTTTGTCCTTGGAGGCAAAGAGGGGAATGTATGAGAGTATAGTTTTACCAACGCTCTTATATGGGTGTGAAGCATGGGTGATGAATGTTGCAGCGAGGAGAAGGCTGGAGGCAGTGGATATGTCATGTCTGAGAGCAATGTGTGGTGTGAATATAATGCAGAGAATTCGTAGTTTGGAAGTTAGGAGGAGGTGCGGGATTACCAAAACTGATGTCCAGAGGGCGGAGGAAGGGTTGTTGAGGTGGTTCGGACATGTGGAGAGAATGGAACGAAACAGAATAACTTCAAGAGTGTATCAGTCTGTAGTGGAAGGAAGGCGGGGTAGGGGTCGGCCTAGGAAAGGTTGGAGGGAGGGGGTAAACTAGGTTTTGTGTGCGAGGGGCTTGGACTTCCAGCAGGCTTTGCGTGAGCGTTTTTGATAGGAGTGAATGGAGACAAATGGTTTTTAATACTTGATGTGCTGTTGGAGTGTGAGCAAAGTAACATTTATGAAGGGGTTCAGGGAAACCGGCAGGCCGGACTTGAGTCCTGGAGATGGGAAGTACAGTGCCTGCACTCTGAAGGAGGGGTGTTAATGTTGCAGTTTAAAAACTGTAGTGTAAAGCACCCTTCTGGCAAGACAGTGATGGAGTGAATGATGATGAAAGTTTTTCTTTTTCGGGCCACCCTGCCTTGGTGGGAATCGGCCAGTGTGATAATAAAAAACAAAAAAAAAAATATCTAGGTGAAATAAAAGAAAACAGGAATAAATAAAGAGGATGTAAAATAGCAGTGGTTTCAAGTTCGAAAAATTCAGATTCAGGTAGGATATAGGAAAGCACTGGTTTGGTAATACAGTTGTGGATGAGCAGAACTCCCGAGTACAGTTATTGAGGCTAAAAACGTTTTTGTAGTTTTAAAATATGTTAGATAAATCCCTAGTAAGTGGTGACGTGTACTTAGCTCTGTGAAGTTCTGTCCAGTGTGTTCTCCTGAATCTGCACAAGATGTCCTCTCTTGAGCAACTGTACCAGCAGCTGAAAGGGGAGCTTAGTGTTGCTAAGCTTGAGATACGGCGACTGACGGAGGAAAACAAGAAGATTCGAAGTCCTCAGGTCAAGAGAGGAACCTAGTCAGTGGCCGGTCAACATGGAACAAAACTGAAAATCAAGAAGTCTGCTGGAGTGGCGGAAACAACGAAGATCCAGAAGATTGCTGTGGAAACTTCAACCCATTTTCAGTGTTACCAGACGAATGTGGATTGTCTACTGGGAACGTCACAACGAGCACCAAGGGAGGGCATTGGCAGACGTGAGTGAGACATCCCTTGATACCCCAATGAAGACCATCAAGAACGTCACGACAAATTCCACAAATGAGGGCAAATATTCTGTTAGTGGGATGGATCTGTAAAGGGACCTGCCTAGTATGGGCCAACAGGACTGCTGCAGTGTTCTCTCCTTTCTTATGTTTCTTATGTAGTAAGTGGTTGAGTGAGGTAGCCAGTGTCCTATGGCGTCTATTAAGTGGTTGAGTGAGGTAGCCAGTGTTCCTGGCATCTAGTAAGTGGTTGAGTGAGTGTAGCCAGTGTTCCTGGCATCTAGTAAGTGGTTTGACTGAGGCAGCCAGTGTTCCTGACATCTAGTAAGTGGTTGAGTGAGGTAGCCAGTGTTCCTGGCATCTAGTAAGTGTAATAAAGTTGGTACCTGGAGAGTTTACCTGGAGAGAGTTCCGGGGGTCAACGCCCCCGCGGCCCGGTCTGTGACCAGGCCTCCTGGTGGATCAGAGCCTGATCCAGAATAACATACATACATTCACCAAACATTCACTGAGTTACATTTTCCTTCCTTTTTCATCAAAAACTGCAAGAAAAGAGCTCTTCAGATCATTAATTCTCCACTCACCAACACCACTCCCAACAAAGTTATAATTCTTCCCAACAGCCAGGTTGCACTGAACGTTTCTAAAGTATTTTCACAAGCTAACACCAGAGTCGCCATCGCTTCTAGCCCTTCAATATAGGATCTAACCAGGACAAAATCAAAGCACCACGAACCAGTCAACGCAGGAGTTTACACTATACCCTGTGGAGGCTGTGACAAGATTTACATAGGTGAAACAGCAAGAAACCTCGACACCCGCCTCAATGAACACATTTACGCATGTAGGAACGATAACTTGAACAACGCCTGTGTACAAAGCCGAAATTCCACCAATCATCTCATGAAATTCAGGGACGCCCAATTAGTGATCAAAAAAAACTAATTTCCGCAGACGCAAGTGCCTCAAAATCAGCACTGATCGCTGTTTCGAATACAATTAAACAAAACAACGGCAGCTTCACCATCTCCGAAGTCTTAGCAAGAATCCTCATGAAAACAGTAAACCCTGCCATCACATAGTCTCTCCTGTTATACTACACAAAGCACATTACAGAGAGTGAACACTGAAACAAGCTGCCTCTTACCACTCTATATTTGTCCAAACTATTTTTATGTTACCCAAGTAATAGCTTTTATATCCTTTTACTCATGTACGAATTAATTGCTCTGCCATATTGTATTACTACTACTACAACTTATGTCACTACTACTACTACTACTACCACTAGTATTGCACCTCACTCTGAGCCTATATATACCCTCTGTGTCCATGTATTGTTTGTAATGGCTTGATGAAGCTCCTGGAGAGCGAAACGTTGCCACAATAAATGTCACATTACTTGCACATTACTCTCATCTTGTCGGTATTATATACCATTCGTACACAACTTGCACTTGTGTTCTTTTGCTTTACATCTAGTAAGTGGTTGAGTGAGGTAGCCAGTGTTCCTGACATCTAGTAAGTGGTTGAGTGAGGTAGCCAGTGTTCCTGACATCTATTTAAGTGGTTGAGTGAGGTAGCCAGTGTTCCTGACATCTAGTAAGTGGTTGAGTGAGGTAGCCAGTGTTCCTGACATCTAGTAAGTGGTTGAGTGAGGTAGCCAGTGTTCCTGGCATCTAGTAAGTGGTTGAGTGAGGTAGCCAGTGTTCCTGGCATCTAGTAAGTGGTTGAGTGAGGTAGCCAGTGTTCCTGACATCTAGTAAGTGGTTGAATGAGGTAGCCAGTGTTCCTGGCATCTAGTAAGTGGTTGAGTGAGGTAGCCAGTTGTGGAAAAAGACACTTATGTACAGTTCAGGACATTTATTAAAGGAAACGTTTCGCCACGAGTGGCTTCTTCAGTCCTAAGGACTGAAGAAGCCACTCGTGGCGAAACGTTTCCTTTAATAAATGTCCTGAACTGTACATAAGTGTCTTTTTCCACATCTTGTCGGTATCACCATACCATTTCCTCGAGGTAGCCAGTGTTCCGGGCATCTAATAAGTGGTTGAGTGAGGTAGCCAGTGTTCCGGGCATCTAGTAAGTGGTTGAGTGAGGTAGCCAGTGTTCCTGGCATCTAGTAAGTGGTTGAGTGAGGTAGCCAGTGTTCCTGGTATCTAGTAAGTGGTTGAGTGAGGTAGCCAGTGTTCTGGCATCTAATAAAGTGGTTGAGTGAGGTAGCCAGTGTTCCTGGCATCTAGTAAGTGGTTGAGTGAGGTAGCCAGTGTTCCTGGCATCTAGTAAGTGGTTGAGTGAGGTAGCCAGTGTTCCTGACATCTAGTAAGTGGTTGAATGAGGTAGCCAGTGTTCCTGGCATCTAGTAAGTGGTTGAGTGAGGTAGCCAGTGTTCCTGGCATCTAGTAAGTGGTTGAGTGAGGTAGCCAGTGTTCCGGGCATCTAATAAGTGGTTTAGTGAGGTAGCCAGTGTTCCTGGCATCTAGTAAGTGGTTGAGTGAGGTAGCCAGTGTTCCTGGCATCTAGTAAGTGATTGAGTGAGGCAGCCAGTGTTCCTGACATCTAGTAAGTGGTTGAATGAGGTAGCCAGTGTTCCTGGCATCTAGTAAGTGGTTGAGTGAGGTAGTGTTCCTGGCATCTAGTAAGTGGTTGAGTGAGGTAGCAGTGTTCCTGGCATCTAGTAAGTTGTTGAGTGGGGTAGCCAGTGTTCCTGGCATCTAGTAAGTGGTTGAGTGAGGTAGCCAGTGTTCCTGACATGTAGTAAGTGGTTGAGTGAGGTAGCCAGTGTCCCTGGCATCTAGTAGATGAGTGAGGTACCCAGTGTTTCTGGCATCTAGTAAGTGGTTTTAGTGAGGTACCCAGTTTTTGCTGGCATCTAGTAAGTGGTTGAGTGAGGTAGCCAGTGTTCTTTGCATCTAATAAGTGGCTGAATGAGGTACCAGTGTCCCTTGCATCTAGTAAATGGATGAGTGAGGTGCCAGTGTTTCTGCATCTAGTAAGTGGTTTCAGTGAGGTACCCAGTGTCCCTGGCATCTAGTAGATTAGATGAGTGAGGTAGCCAGTGTTTCTGGCATCTAGTAAGTGGATTTTGAGGTACCCAGTGTCCCTGGCATCTAATAAGTGGGATTGAGTGAGATACCCAGTGTCCCTGGCATCTGGTAAGTGGTTGAGCGAGGTACACAGTGTTTCTGGCATCTACTAAGTGGTTGAGCGAGGTACCCAGTGTTCCTGGCGTCTAGTAAGTGGATGAGTGAGGAAGCCAGAGTTCCTGGCATCTAGTAGGTGGTTCAGTGAGGTAGCCAGTGTCCCTGGCATCTAGTAAGTGGATGAGCGAGGTATGCAGTGTTCCTGGCATCTAGTAAGTGGTTGAGGGAAGTAACCAGTGTTCCTGGCATCCCTAGTAAGTGGTTGAGGGAAGTAACCAGTGTTCCTGGCATCACTAGTAAGTGGGTTGAGGGAAGTAACCAGTGTCCTGGCATCTAACTCTCTTCACTTTTAACATTCCCTACACTGTACAATTTTAAATTAAAATTCCCCCTTTTTTTTT
>NC_069443.1:38174607-38223873 GCF_026875155.1 Cherax quadricarinatus | reverse complement strand
ATTTAAAAGCTTAAAAGGGGGAGTGGTGGGGAAAATGTTACCGAAAAGGCGGGTGTAGGGGGTGGAAGCCCGGGATTTGAGCCGGAGTTTGTTATTGTGTGTTGGTTGGGGATGGTGGTAGAGATGACACGTAGGGGGATTATGGTAGTGGGAGGTTGTGTTGGTGGGGGTAATGACAGAAAGTATTGGAAATTGTCTTAGTGATGTGAAAATTATTCATAAGGTGATTGTGAATATCTTGTCTAAAATCCTTGCGTTTGCATAATGTGTGTTTTTCCAACAGTTGCCAAATAATTTAATTTAAAAATGAAGACGAGGGCAGATGAGAGGCTGTAATACCTTCAGCTCATTTAATTTATTTTGTTTTTAAAAATGCTGACAAGTGAGTATTACTTTTTTGAATAAGAAATTAATTTGTGCATTCATAAAATGAAGCATCAGTGAAGGCTAAAACAGTTTTATTATTTAAATTAAGTCAGGTTAGACAGGCGGGCTCAGTGACAACTGAGGAACAAAACCAAGACCCACGAAAAACTTTCCATACCATCTCTGTCGTCAGAACATCTATAATAACTTAATTATGGAGCTTAATTCTTCTGTATATTTATATAATACATTTTCTGTCACTTAATAAATTAATATTTAGGCTTAACCCTTGCCTAAAATTTGCCCAAATCATTTGCCAAGTGGTTTAGCTGTTAATAGTTTAGTTAATGAAACTCGTATAAAAGGCCAGGGGAGGCAGTCAGCCCAGAGAATAATTAACAATAATTAAAGGGGAAAGGGTTTGATGACGGTCAGAGAATGGGGTCATCGCAAGTCAGTTACTGTATGACATCTCGACTGATTCACTGTTAAATCAGGAACTTTGAAGAGGGTGGGACTAGGTTATGTTAGGTATGGTTCGTTCAGGAAGGCGGGTCAAGTGTTTCCCGACACGGGTCTTGGTCACATAAAAACCCCGAAGTGTTTCCTATTGCGACCCCTGAATTGGTCACAATGTATATAATGTATATTACCTGTTCTTTAAATTTTACATTGCTTATATTTGTGATATTAGCAAAAATGTAAATATATTGCTTTTTTATTATTATTTGCTTAGTTATATTTATTAGGTAGGATGTGACATTTTTATATTATTCAGTGCTCATAGTTCAAGTGTTGATTGTCTAACTTCTGTAATTATTGCCCCGCTCGTTACTCTGCCGGCTTCTCTGTGTTGCTGGGCAGCAGCAGTCCACGGAGCAATCACGTGATGGGGGGGGGGTGACACCTCGCTGGATAGTCTGTATGGGCTTCTCAGTCTCTGTTGGTTGGACGTTCTCCTAAGAAGACGTCCCACACTCCTCTCCCTTGTGGGCCCTTGTTGGAGGTTTCTCTGTCACTTTCTTGTTGTTGCTTCTGTAGAACTCTGTTCATAGAACATTGCCTAGACTAAGTGATTTTCGACGTTGTACTAAGGTTGTGTGTCACATACACTCTGAGCAACTCAGGTCCTGAGCTGTAGCTTCTGACCTAATTTTTTACTGGTATCTGTGTACTGTCGCAGTCGGGGATTTTCTTATGCTGAACTTAGATTCAGTAGTAGGGAGTTTTGTGACTTTTGTGGAGAATCTGCCTGGTCACAGACCGGGCCGCGGGGGCGTTGACCCCAAAAACTCTCTCCAGGTAAACTCTCCAGGTCCCCACTTAGTGTCGTTATATTATCTCCTTTTTCCTGATTCTGTGTTGCTGTTGCTTGTTATATTGCTGTTTGGCTTATCAGTCGTTTTATTGTTCAAGCAAGCTGTTCTGGTTGCCAGGTTGGTCAAGAAGTTAGTTTACATGAGGGCTTCTAGTCAGTCACTGGTTAAGTCTAGTAGAGTCTTGAGACATAGCGAACTACTTAGAGCACTTACACACATTGTTACAAAAAACGCGATTCTAAAAGCTTAGAGATCTCCAGTGAATACTAGAAAGGACTGCCCTTCTAGCATCCAGCCTGTTACTGGGTTTTCGTAACAAGTAGTCAGTATCCTTGTCCAATTATCCATTAAAATTCAGTATGGTTCAATAGTGCTTTAGGATTACAACTGGTAGGCTACTAACTAGAGAAATTAAAATTTAATAAATTTATTAAGTAGTAAGTTGTCTAGAGGTATATTATCAAATTAAATTAATTACAGCAATCAAAATAAAATCAATCTCTCGAGTTCAATATTATTATGCTGAAAGCACATATCACATTTATAATTCTTAAAGTACCGTCAGGTACATTAACATTTAATAAGATATTACAAATATGTACAAGTGTGAGTATGCGTGTAAGTGCTCTTAAGTAGTTAGCTATGTCTCAAGACTCGAAAAAGACTTAAACAAGTGACTGACAAAGTCCTCAAATAAACTAACTTCTTGACCAAACTGGCAACCCGAACAGTCTGCTTGAACAACAAAGAATGCTAAGCCCAATAGAAATGCAATATCAAGCGACTGCGACACAGAATCAGGAACTGGGAAATAATATAAACGACACTAAGTAGGGACCATCTGCAGATCTCCACTAAAGTTACAAAACTCCCATAATACCGAATCTAAGTTCAGCATAGGAAAAACTGTGACTGTGACAATAAAACGGAAACCAGTACAAAATTAGGTCAAGCTATAGCTCGGGCCCTGAGATGTTCAGAGTGTCTATGTGACACACAACCTCAGTACAACGTCGAAAATCACAAAGTTTTTACAATGTTCTGTGAAAAAAGGGTTCTACAGAACTAACAAGAATAATGAGACAGACAATCTGTCCAACACCAAGCGAGTCTCGAGCAGACCTCAGGACAGACAATGTCCAACCAGCAAGCGGTCTCCAGCAGACTGATACTTCACAAGAGGTGAGGACACCCCCCTCGATCACGTGATAGCTACGTGGAAAAACTGCAGCTCAGAAGCCGGCAGTATAACGGCGACAAGCGATATTACAGTAGTTTGACAATCAAGCCTAACTGACCCACTTTTTTATGTACATCCTAACAACATAAGCTAAATAACAATAAACAGTCAAATAATAATATAAAGTCATACATTTACGATTTAGCTATTATCGCAAATATAAGAAATTTATAAAATTATATGAAAAGATAATATACATTACTATATACAAAATAATCATTGAAAACCATTCAGGGGTTGCAACACCCCCCCAAACACGACAGAGGGTCGCACTGGGAGTTGCATGAATGTCTATTACATTATTTCTGGTTATTCATGTCAATAAAATATTAATCCGAGTCTCTTGTGCCAAGCACTTCTACAATTTCACAGCGTCCGTCACTAGGATATGCCCTAACTGGGGCAGTACACAGTATCGTATTTCTGCATACTCGTGGTTATATACTCAGTGTAGAGACAGGATAGCGCTGACAAGGAGGGCACGTTGAGGCTCGATCATAGTAGAGGAGACTGCATTCCACTCTTAAGTAGTGTTGTGGAATGCGAGGCAGTATGAACATTGAGTATGAAACAGTTAAGGTGTGTAGTGAGGGGGGGGTCTGCGGCAGGACAGTGTTGCGTCACGCGCAGTACCATCTCCCACACCACATACTCACTCAACACTCAGCTGTTCCTCCTCCAAAACATTACTGTGAATATAAAAATATAATAATTAGACATGACATGAGTATATATAGTTAAATAGGGGCGGGGAGGATAAGTTACTTTATGAATTTGACATAGCAAGTAACAAAACGTTTTTGGGGCATAAAATTACGTTAATTTAATGTAATTGATAATTATTAAGGACGTGACAGAGCGTCAGCAATTACATTACAATGACACTTATGTGTTTTATACTAATAGAAAAAGGGTTTTGGATTCTGAGGGCCCTCCTCATGATCCTAGCATTTTTACTTTTCATAGTGTTTTTGTAGGTGAGTGGATTGTGGTCTAAAAAAGTTTATTTAAATGGGAAGTCCCCAAAATACACGTCAAAATGTTCCAATGACACCACAAGAGCTAGAGCCTCTTTCTCAATAGTGGCATAATTTTTTGGTGTCGTTTAAGCTTAGATGAATAGTAACATATAGGATGGAGAATATCAGTGGATTTTGGGACTGTTGGAGCAGCACAGCACCCACTGCATAGCCACTCGCATCTATATGTAAAAAAAAGGGAAGATTGAAATTAGGACTCTTCAACATGGAGCAGAGGAAAGCAGCCGCTTCAACCTTTTGAACGAGTCTGAACAATCTCTAGTCCAGGTGAACTGAACTTTGCTACTAGTAAGCTCAGTAAGAGAGCTGCAATCTTGAGAAAAGTTTGGACAGAACCTGCGATAATATCCTGCCATACCCAGGGAAACTCTGTACTCCTTTCCTATTTCCCGTGGCACTGGAAAAATTTAGAAAATTGCACGAACCTTAGCCTCAATAGGAGCAACCTCACCTTGGCCGATACAAAAGCCTAATAGGTAATCTTGGCTTGACCAAAACTACATTTAGCTAAGTTAACAGTGAAGTTGTAGTGCGCCAGTCTCTCAAACAATGCTCTGAGACGCGTCAATGCTGTTCCCACTCGTCACTGTACACCACTAGTCGTCAAGGGAGGCTTCTACTCCTTCTAAGTTGTGGGGTCAACTCGTTCATTTTACGTTGGAATGAAGAAGCCGCGTTACATAGGCCGAAGGGGGTGACGAGGTAGTTAAACAATCCATCTTGAACAGTAAAAGCAGATATTTCTTGGGGCACGTTCAGTAAGCGGGACTTGATAATAGCCTCGTAAGAGATTCTAAACGGCTGACAAACTTTGGGGTCCTGACACACGGTCAATAAGGTCGTCAATGCGAGGTAGAGGATAACCATCAGCAAAGGGGACAGAGTTCACTTTCCTGTAATCAGTGCACATCCTGAAAACTACCGTCAGGTTTAGGCACAAAAATACAGGGAGATGCCCAGGGCTTTACTGCGTTCAATAAGTCCGTGAGATAACAGAAAATCAACCTCTTCTCTCAATGCTTTATGCTTTGTTGGATCATTTCCCATATGGTGATTTTCTTAATGGGTGATTTCTCCCTGTACTTTAACGTCATGTACACCCAGAGTACAACGTTTAGGAACAAACACCGAAAATTCAGGGAAATGCAAAATCATGTTTTTAATATCACCGCTCTATCAATCCCAAGGTTACTAAGAAAATCGTCTAGGATGTAGAGTCACTGAATTTTTCTACGAACCTTTTACCTCTAGAGATGTCAGGTAGACTGAACGTTTTCTTCCTCTGTCCTAGGAAGAATAGAAGTAGTGGTAGGGGGACTAGCGTAGTATGCCTTGAGCTGGTTAACATGGTACACATGATTAGATTTTTTTTTTCCCAGGCGTACGTACCAAATAATTTACGTCGTAAGCTTTTTCACTACTTCCGGGACCATCATACCCGGCTTGTAGAGCATGACCTGGTACTAATTTCCCAGCCATCACCTTATCTCCTGCTTTAAAAGATCGAGAGACAGCACGCTTGTCATAATGTTGCTTCATTCTAGCTTGGGCTGAAACTAGGTTTTTTCGAAGCTAGCTCTCTAGCGGCTGTCAAATGTTGCTGCATTTAAAGAAGGTGAAGTACTCAATGATGGATTTGATTTTCCTGTCCAACGTCTTTTAACACTGCGAGAGGACCACGCACTTGGTGTCGAATATTAGTTCAAACGGACTAAATCCGAGACTTCTTGGCTCACTTTCTCTCATAGCGACAGAAGAAAAAGGTATACCTCATCCCAGTCTCTAGAAAAATGTTCACAATAAGCTCTCATCATGGACTTCAGTGTCTGATGAAATCTCTCTAGACCCTTGTGACTGTGGATGTAACTGGTTTAAAGTAAAAGACTTTATTCTTAGGTGGGATAAAGCTCTCGAAAGATCTTAGAAGTGAAATTAGATCCCTGATCTGATTGTATCTCTTGGCAATCCAACCTGGGAGAAAAATTTCATCAACGCTCTCACAATAGCACGGCATTAATTTTTCTCATAGGAATAGCTTCGGGAAAAGCGTGTTGCAGCGTCCTAATAGTAAATAAGTATTGGTTTCCTAGTTTGGTTCTAGGCAAAGGACCAACACAGTCAATAATAAGACGTGAGAATGGTTCACCAGCACGGTGATAGGAATGAGAGGCGCAGGGGGAGGTTTTGTGTGCTGGCTTGCCCGTCACTTGACACACGTGGCAACGTCGCACATGATCAGCTACTGTTTCCTTCATCTTTGGCCAAGTAAAATGTTTTGCCAGTTTACCGAGTGTCTTCTTGACACCCAAATGTCCTCCTATGGGACTATTGTGAGCAAAATCAATGGCTTGTTCACGAAATGTAACTGGTAACACAACTAGATTCTTGACTGTGGTAGAAACACTATCAGCTGACAACTTACATGTATTTTTCTCCATCAAACCTCGCAAACTGTTCCTGAGAGATAGGACCAGTGGGTAATGGAGGAGTAGGGAAATTAACATGGTCTGGACGGTCCTTAGGTCGGACACTTGGTCCAGCCGTCTCTAGAGTGTCTAGATCTGGTCTAGGATAAGTAAATACAGGAGTATCATACACTGTACTAGTATTTTTTTTTTATATTTTATTGAAAAACGCAATACATAGTTATACATGTAGACAATGTAATCAATGAAACGTATCCATTATATATAACAAAAGAAAACTCCACATTCCCTACCGTAGCACTAAACTTATACATAAGAACTAAACTAAAGACAGCCCACAGCTTCATATACAGGTGGGTTTATTACATCCAAAATTGCAGCCATAAACACAATATGCAATATAACCCAAAAAATGTCACAGGTATTGACATTTTACATAAAATGTATGAACAAAGACATTCTCAATTATCCAAAATTCTTTACACACTTTTATTGGGGAAATTTTTTAAATTCATATAAAATACTTTAATTTCTTTAACCCCTAAATTTAATTACGAAACAAATAAAGGTTTAAAAAAATTAATCCCCACCCCTTCACCAAGAAAAAAAAAAACGTACAATATAACAAATATTCATCCCACCTCACTTCCATACACTATTTTCGTCCCCCCTCACTACCATAAATACATTCACCCCACCTCACTTCCTTTACACTACTTTATCACCAAAAGGGAAACTTACACATCACGTATATTTAGAAATTATTTTTAAATTATAATTTCCATTTTTAAGTAAAAAAAACTTCTTCTACTATATAATAAAATTTATCAAAAGTCTTTTACTATTAAACTTTAAATTTTAAAACAAGACTTATTCTTATTCTACGGGACGGCAGCAGTTTTTTGCCTCACCTTTCCTTTAACCCTACTTAACACATTGTACATAAAACACATCCTTATATCCCCCATCACTGTTTTAATATTCTTTGGGAAACTTCCCCAAATCCCCAATATACAACCCATACTGAGTACATGAAATTCTTTACTTTACGGCTATTTTAACCTTTATGTATGAAAAAAACCCACCACATTCATTATCCCCATTATTACCCAGTACATTTGGTACACAGAAATATTTATCACCCCCTCATGTCCTTTGCTTAAAAAACAACCCCCAAACCCTGAAAAATACTTCAAAAACTATCCCAAAATTTTAAACTGATCCATAACATACTTTCCATTTATACCTTTTGAGTATGCCGTATACTTTTCACATGCACAAAAATTTTGTTCTTTTTCCATTTTCATAAAAATTTTTAATTTTTTTTCCCTTACAAACCCCCACAAACTTACTTTAAAAAAAACCCCCCCCCCCCCACCCCCCCCCCAAACTACCCCTGCCATTTCACCCCCATATCAGGGAATTTCTTTCCATTCCCAAAATTTCTGAAAAGGCCCCGATGAAAACCCTGAAACCCAAAACCCACACCCCCCCCCCCCCCTTTTTTTTTTTTTTTTTTTTTTTCCCCTTTAAACTCCCAAAAAAACCCTCTGACATTCTTTAATTTTCGATATCCTTCGGGAAAAAAACCTTTCCCCATCTACTTCCATTTTTCCCCCCCTTTACGCTAAGTTTTTGTACATTGTTGCACCCAATACCTTTTTTCGCCCATCCAACCCCCATTACCCCTCGGGCCCCCATGATACGAAAAAAAATCATTTTATGATGTACAAAAAAGCACCTGAACCACTCTTCCCACACCCCCCACATCTAAACTAAAATCCCCTTTAATACCGAAAATCCCCCCCCCACCCCCCCTCCTCAAAACCCCAAACCCTTTCCACTCCCGTATCCCCACCCCAAATTTTAAAAAAAATATACTACATGAAAAGCTGTCTCCCTATCCCCCCCACACCCTACATACGTCCTCCCCCTCCCCCTTTTCCCCCAAAAGAACCACACCAGAGGGCAATATTCCATGAAGGAAAGAAACATTACCCCCTCTCACTCTTGGTTGATGGGCCCCCAACCCGGAAACCCCTTTCCCCAAATGTCTCCCCATGCATACATTGGGTTTCCCCCAAACATTTGCAATCACCCTCCCCCCTACGCACCCCTTCCAAAAAAAATTAAAAAACCCTGTACCCTGGGACGGCCCAAAAACTTACAAAAAAGGCTCGCAGCAAAATCCCCCACCTCTCTCATCTCTGACCCTCCCCACCCCTTCGGCCCCCTTTCATATAAGGCTTGAAACCCCCCCCCCACCGCCGTCCACTGGGAAAAAAAACCCCTTTTTAAAAATTATTACATTTAAACCCCTTTTTTTTCTTATTTTTTTAAAACCCCAAATTCCCCCTTTTGTGGGCCCGGTAGCTTTAAAAAAACATTTCCCCCAAACCCAATCACACCCAAAACCCAATTTATCAAAAAAAATTTTTTTAGCTTCTAGTTTGTGGGTTTCCTCCCAAGGATTTTATGCTGCCACATGCCGGGACCTTTACTATATAAATCCATTCACCATTTATTCCCACGTTGATGAAACGTAAATTGCAAGGGTCTAAAAACTTTTAAAACCCCCCCCAAAACCCTATCCACGGCCCCCCCAGAATTAAGCTTTCCGGGTGCCTCCCGGCATTCCCCATAAAAAATTATCCCAAAAACCCTTTTGTCTACCCACCAACACCAACGCACAGCTTTTTCCCCATCGCGCCCCCTCCCTTTTTCCCAAAGGGACCAAAAATTTTCGATTTTCCACATTCACTTTTAAACCTGTAAAAAACCTTAAAAAACCACCAATTACTTTCCTCCACCTCATTTAAATTTTCCCTCCTCCCTCATTAAAAATTGTTGTATCATCCAAAAACCCTATTATTCCCACCCCCACCATTCCCCCACACCACGAAACCCCCCCTTTAAACATGCCCCACAGCCCTAAAAAAAGGGGGTCCTGTATACAAGCAAAAACGTTGAGACAGGGGGGAAAACCCTTCCCTTATCCCCTTACCCTTTTTGAAACCCACTCACCCAAATTTCCCCATTCCCCCGCACACTTTTCCCCTTTCCCTTTTTATACAAAGTCTCAATCCAACGAAACCCATCTTTTCCCCCAAAACCCTCCCTCCTTTAAGTTTAGGGCCACATTTCCCTTTTTCGTTTTTACGAAATCATAGCACCCTCCCAAATCCAATGCAAAAAGACACCCCCCCCCTTTTCTTTTCCCCCCCTCCATACTTTCCCCCAAAATCTTTTATTTTCCATGCCCCTCATACATCGCCCCTTTCCAGGCCCCCTTTACTGACCTCTCGCAACAACTCTATCTTTCACGCACTTCAGCCGGGTTCCCCAAGTTTTTTGCGAATATCTTAAAAACGCACATAAAAACGAAAACCCCCTGTTGTTCTGACTTTTGTGGGGCCCTTCCCCTTTTGGAATAAATTATACTACTGCAGTACGCTGAAAAACTCCCCATCCTCCCCTAATTTTTCTCCATTTCGGTTCACTAAAAAACCCTTCAACACCTCCAATTTTTCCCCATAAAATTTCAAAAGGAAACCCCAATCTATCCCTGGTGCTTTAAACCTTTTCCCCCTTTTTCCCAAAAGCTCTCCACACCCCCCCCTCTTCAATACCCCCACCCAATCCCTTTACGTTTCACTTCCACTCAGCACACAAGATACTTTTCTCTCCCAATCTCTCAAAACCCTCACCTTTCCCACTCCTACACCCCTAAAAATTTTTTCCCAAAACCCAAACTATTTTTAAAAACCATCATTTCCCTCAGTAGTTCTCAACTCCCGACCTTCGTTACCCACCTAAGTCCTCGGGGTACTACCCGTTATCAATTTCCATTGCCCAAACCCGCTTTTCCGCTGACCCCCTTAAAAAACAAGGCTGACGGCCTGTCACCCCAAATCGCCTCCCCTAAAAACCAACCTGCACCCTTTGCCTCATTTAAATCTCTCATTGTGCATATCCTTTTTCTGCCACTTTAAAGTTCAAATTTTCCCCCATTGGATAACAAAACCCGTCACAGCACCCCTCTGTTAAAAACCCCGCAACCGCCCCCCAAAAATGTTTAAACCCCAAAAGTTTATTTCCCTGCCCCATTCTTTTTCCCCCTTTGCACATAGTATTGCCTGATCCTTTGTCTTTTCAACCCCCTCCCCCCACCCCCAAAAAAAAACGCTTTTCACTCTTACCCCACCCCATAAGTCCTCCCAAAAAATTTCAAAAAACCCCTCCCTTTCCCCCCCCTCAAACCCGTATCGTACCTTTTAGCTTCCTTCCCCCCCAAAACCCCCCCCCCCCCCCCCCCCCCCCCCCCCCCAATCCCTTTCCTTTCAAAACCTAAATTAAAACGGGGAAAAACCCTTTCTAAAAAAACGGCATTCCGTTCCCCCCCTCAAAAACCCCCAATCCCCCCTTTCAATTAACCCCCTAAATCCCAAAAAAACCCCCCCGGCAATCCCCTTCCCTTGGAAAAGTTGGGGCCCCTATTTCCCACGGAATTCCCCCAAAAAAATAACCCTCAATTCCCAAACACCTTTTCCCTTTAAACCCCTAAAAAGGGCCCCAAAAAACAAAACCCTTCCCTCCCTTCCCACCTTCCCTCACCACACACCCCCCCCCCCCCCCAAAAAACTAAGGGGGTTTTCCCCGGTTGGGGCCCAAATAAAATTCCAAATTCGTTTTCCAAATCATTTTTACAAACACTTTTTCCCGGACAACCCCCACCCAAAAACCTTTTTTCCGCCAAAATTTTCCCCCCAAAACCCTCTTTTCTAACCCAAAACCCACCCCCCCTTTCACTCCAAACAACCCAAACCTTGTCTCCCGGTCCAGGATTTCCCCCCCCTTTTACCTTTTATTCGCTTTTTTGGGTTCCCCCCCTTTACCCACTTGTTCCCATCCCCGCCAATCCTTTTCCCAGCCCGAAATTTTTTTCCCCTTTTCCAAAATACAAGTCTTTGGCCCCCCTTTTTTAAAAATCCCTTTAACCCAGGGCCCCCCTTAATTTGCACACCCCAAACATTAATAAAAATTTACTGCAATTTGCCCCCCAAACCCCACTTAAATTTAAATTTACCCCCCCCTTTTAAATTTCCTACAACCGCCTTTTAAAAATTTTTCCCGCCCTTTACCTTTCCCCTCCCCCGCCCCAACTGGTCTTCCCCTTATCAAACCCCCCCCACCAACGTACCTTTTGGGCTTTACCCACCACATCAACCACCCTTTTTTCCCGGGTCCCCTTTTGCGGGGGTCACAACATCCCCCCTCGGTTTTGGTTTTCCCCCTCCTTTCGGTTTTCCCCTGCCCTCTTTTTAAACTTCCCCCTTTGGATTTTCCCCTTAATTCAGCTTTTAAATCAACACTTTCACCATTCCTGGGGATTAAAACTCCAGTTGCCCAAACCCGGTTTTCATCCCCCTTTAAACTTTAACTTAAATTACCATACCCAAACCCTCCCGGGCCCCAAATTTTTTCCCTTCCCCTTTTTACCAAGCCATTTTTTTTGCCCCCCAGGTGGGGGGTAAAAGGTTTTTCCCCTAAATGTTCAAATTACGCGAATTTTTTTTTCCCCCGGTTTTTCCGCCCTCCCCCCCCAAAATTGGGAAAAAAGTTTTTCCCCCGGATTTTTCCAACCCATGGGGTTAATGGGGTAACCCCCGTCGGAAAAATTTCCGGCCCCAAAACCCTATTTCCCGCCTTGGAATTTAAAAAATCCCGCTCCTGTTCCTTGGTTTAAATTTTTCAAACCAAGGGAAAAACCCCTGTTTAAAATACCCCAATTTCCCGCTTAAAACTCCCGCTTACGAAAAATACGTAGGCACCATTTTGTTTCCACACCATTTCAGTTTTTGATCCGCAACACCTAGGTGTCACGGAAAATTTGCGGTTTTAAAAGCACTTGTGCAATGAGGCGTTAAAATTTCCCCACGCAATAATTCAATGCACACGGTTGAAAAAGCCTTCTAAAAGGGCTGCGCCTTTTTGTGAAAAAAAAGTCTCCTCCAATTTGGCCCGCAGAGGGCAAATTGTCACACGTCTGCACTTGGGGCAGGTCAAGCGGCGGAAAGTTTAAAATGTAATAGTATTTTGGCTGTGTCATCCAACCCGCTACCCCCTTTTGCTTTAGTGCGTGAGGCGGGAAAAGGGGTGAGCGGAAAGGGCTACACTAGGCTCAGGGGCCGAGGCTAAATTCTGCCTTAGTTGCTCTTTCTTCAACTTTTTAATAGGGGTCATACTTTTCCCAATCGTGAACTAGGCTTTCTAAATCTGGAAACATAATCAGGGCATCTCTGTTTTGAGCAGGAAACAATATATCTTTAATTAACGCTCTGACAGTTTTTGCGGTGTAATTCCTGTTATACGTCACACCGAGATACTTGGCTACTTGCCAACACGTCTGAAGTTTTAATGTAGTTAACTCAGACAAAGTCAGAGTATCAATTAACTGTTTCACTTTAGCATACATCACGAAAATAATTGTACTACGAGAGAGTGATTATGGGAAACTATAATCCTAATAGGAATTTTAGTGTTGGATGTCTTAGAGCTAGAGCTCATAAACAGTATTTCCATCTCCTTGGATCAAGAGACTCAGTCAGGTACATACATCCACCTGGTATGTTGTACAAGACTAAACTCAAAGTCTTCAGATTAGGAAAGTACTCTAAGTGTTTGATCATAGAAGTACTAGTATGTCAAACTGGACAATTTCTCCAACACCTTGGATCAAGAGCATCCCGGACAGTTTCTCCAACACCTTGGATCAAGAGCCTCCCGGACAGGCCCCCATTTGTTACAAAAAACGCGATTCTAAAAGCTTAGAGATCTCCAGTGAATACTAGAAAGGACTGCCCTTCTAGCATCCAGCCTGTTACTGGGTTTTCGTAACAAGTAGTCAGTATCCTTGTCCAATTATCCATTAAAATTCAGTATGGTTCAATAGTGCTTTAGGATTACAACTGGTAGGCTACTAACTAGAGAAATTAAAATTTAATAAATTTATTAAGTAGTAAGTTGTCTAGAGGTATATTATCAAATTAAATTAATTACAGCAATCAAAATAAAATCAATCTCTCGAGTTCAATATTATTGTGCTGAAAGCACATATCACATTTATAATTCTTAAGTCCCGGGTCAGGTACATTAAATTTAATAAGATATTACAAATATGTACAAGTGTGAGTATGCGTGTAAGTGCTCTTAAGTAGTTAGCTATGTCTCAAGACTCGAATAAGACTTAAACAAGTGACTGACAAAGTCCTCAAATAAACTAACTTCTTGACCGACTGGCAACCCGAACAGTCTGCTTGAACAACAAAGAATGCTAAGCCCAATAGCAATGCAATATCAAGCGACTGCGACACAGAATCAGGAACTGGGAAATAATATAACGACACTAAGTAGGGACCATCTGCAGATCCTCCACTAAAGTTACAAAACTCCCATAATACCGAATCTAAGTTCAGCATAGGAAAAACTGTGACTGTGACAATACACAGGAACCAGTACAAAATTAGGTCAGAAGCTATAGCTCGGGACCTGAGATGTTCAGAGTGTCTATGTGACACACAACCTCAGTACAACGTCGAAAATCACAAAGTCTTTACAATGTTCTGTGAACAAAGTTCTACAGAACTAACAAGAATAATGAGACAGACAATCTGTCCAACCACCAAGCGAGTCTCGAGCAGACTCAGACAGACAATGTCCAACCAGCAAGCGAGTCTCCAGCAGACTGACTACTTCACAAGAGGTGAGGACACCCCCCCTCGATCACGTGATAGCTACGTGGACAACTGCAGCTCAGAAGCCGGCAGTATAACGAGCGACAAGCGATAATTACAGTAGTTTGACAATCAAGCCTAACTGAGCACATTTTATATACATCCTAACAACATAAGCTAAATAACAATATAACAGTCAAATAATAATATAAAGTCATACATTTACGATTTAGCTATTATCGCAAATATAAGCAATATAAAATTATATGAAAAGATAATATACATTACATATATACATAATAATCATTGTAACCCATTCAGGGGTTGCAACACACATGCACACAAACTTGCTTGTATATATTTGTATTATGTTGTCAAATGCTAATAATGTACCAGACGGTACTTATAAGCCATAAAGATGTGATATGTACCTTCAGCACAATACTACTGTACACGAGAGAAGTGGATTATTATTATTTGTTTATATTAATTTAATTTGATAATATACACCTAGACAACTTTATTAATAAACTTATTAAAATGTTAATTTCTTTAGTTAGTAGCCTACCAGTTGTAATCCTGAAGCACTACTGAATCTTACTGAATTCTAATGGATAATTGGACAAGGATACTAACTACTTGTTACGAAAACCCAGTAACAGGCTGGATGCTAGAAAGGCAGTCCTTTCTAGTATTCACTGGAGATCTCTATGCTTATTAGAAATCGCGTTTTTTGTAACATTTCCTGACACGGGTCTTGGCCACATGATAACCCGAAGTGTTTCCTGACACGGGTCTTGGCCACATGATAACCCGAAGTGTTTCCTGACACGGGTCTTGGCCACATGACAACCCGAAGTGTTTCCTGACACGGATCTTGGTCACATGTGACCCGCCACTGGAGATTTGGGTCATACAACTTGTTTGCTTGTCAACCCTTTAAAAATTAAGGATATAATTATAACCATTATGTGTAAGACTGAGTTGTGTTTACGTGGCCTTAAAAACCCTTTCTTGGAGTATAGCTTATTATTCTTTTGTATGAAACTTATTCTGTACTTAACATATAGTGCTATAGGCACTTCACTACACCAGGCCTCCCGGTGGATCAGGGCCTGATCAACCAGGGCTGTTACTGCTGACTGTATGCAGTCCAACGTACGAACCACAGCCCGGCTGATCCGGCACTGACTTTAGGTATCTGTCCAGCTCTCTCTTGAGACAGCCAAGGGCTTATTGGTAATTCCCTAATGCTTGGTGGGAGGCTGTGGAAAAGTCTTGGGCCTCGGACACTTATGGTGTTTTCTCTTAGTGTACCAATGGCGCCCCTACTTTTAATTGGGGTCATTTTGCATCGCCTGCCCAGTCTTTTACTTTCGTAGGGAGTGATTTTCTGTGTGCAGATTAGGGATCATTCCTTCCAGGAGTTTCCAAGTGTAGATTATGATATATATCTCCTGCGTTCCAGCGAGTACAAGTCAAGTGCTTCCAAGCGTTCACAGTAGTTAAGATGCTTGACAGAACCTATACGTGCAGTAAAGGATCTCTGTACATTCTCTAGATCTGCGATTTCACCTGCTTTGAACGGGTATGTTAATGTACAGCAATATTCCAGCCTAGAGAGAACAAGCGATTTGAAAAGGATCATCATTGGCTTGGCATCTCTCGTTTTGAACGTTCTCATTATCCATCCTATTTTTTTTTTTTTTTGCAATTGTGATCGTGGCACTGTCGTGATTCTTGAAAGTGAGATCCTCAGACATTACTACTCCCAGGTCCCTTACATTATTTTTCCGCTCTATTGTATGGCCGGAGTCAGTAGTATACTCTGTTCTAGTTATTATCTCCTCCAGTTTTCCATAACGGAGTAGTTGGAATTTGTCCTCATTGAACATCATGTTGTTTACCGTTGCCCACTGGAAAACTTTGTTTATATTCTTCTGGAGGTTAACCGCGTCCTCAGCAGATAAACAGCCTCATGCAGATCCTAGTATCGTCTGCAAAGGATGATATGGTGCTGTGGATTACATCTCTGTCTATATCTAATATGAGGATGAGGAACAGGATGGGGGGGCAAGTACTGTGCCTTGTGGAACAGAGCTCTTCACTATGGTAGCCTCCGATTTAGCTCTGTTGACCACTACTCTTTGTGTTCGAGTGGTTAGGAAGTTAAAGATCCATCTCCCCACTTTCCCAGTTATTCCTTTAGCACGCATTTATGGACTATTACGCCATGATCGCATTTGTCAAATGCTTTTTGCAAAGTCTGTGTATATTAACATCTGCATTCTGATTTTCTTCCAGTGCACCCAAGGCCATATCATAGTGAACAAGTGTTATGAGAGGCAGGAGCGACCTGCTCTGAACCCATGTTGCCCTGGATTGTGCAGTTTTTGGGAATCCAGGTGATTTGCAATCCTGCTTCCTAGCACTCTTTCAAAGATTTTTATGATGTGGGACGTTAGAGCTATTGGTCTATAGTTCTTAGTTAATGCTTTGCTGCCACCTTTTGAAGTGGGGCTATATTCGTTTTTTAGTGACTATGGAATTTCACCCATGTCCAAGCTCCTCCTCCATAGTGTACTTAGGGCACGCGAGAGGCGTTTCTTGCAGTTCTTAATGAACACAGAGTTCCACGAGTCTGGGCCCGGGGCTGACTGTATGGGCATGTTGTCAATGGCTTTTTCAAAGTCTATTGGAGTTAGGGTAATGTCGGGAAAACTGGCATACATTTATGGAGTTTTGAGGCTTATTCATGAAGAAGTCATTTGGGTCGTCGATCCTCAGACTAATTAGTGGCTCACTAAACACAGACTCGTACTGGGATTTCAATATTTCACTCATTTCCTTGTTGTCATCTGTGTAAGTCCCATCCTGTCTGAGTAAGGGCCCGGTACTAGATGTGGTTTTTTGCCTTTTTTTGGCATATGAAAAGAAATATTTCAAATTTCTTTCAATTGCAATTAAGCTCCTCGTCTCTCCTGATTCCTGTAAGAGTTCTTTAACTTAAGTTCGATAGTTTCCACTTCCCCGGTCAGCGCCTCCTTCCGTGTATCAGATATTCTAGCGTTCCTGAGGAGCTCAGTGATTCTTCGTCGTCTTCTGAAGAGGGAGCGTCTTTCTCCAGTTTACTCCTGCTCTTCTTAGGGGAATATGCCTAAAACATGCTTCAGCTGCCATGAAGTTGATACTTTCAAGGCACTGGTTTGGATCCATGTTATTTAAGATATCTTCCCAACATGTTTCATTTAAGACATTGGCTTTCCTGGTCCCAGTTGATGTTCTTGTTGTTGAAGTTGTATTTTGTGAAGACACCTTCACAAGCACATACATTTTGCTGATCAGGACCCCTGTGCATGGAAGTCTGACTTCGATTAGATTGTGATTGGAATTAGTTGTTTTTGATATTATGTCTCTTGCCAGGTCCGCATTATTTGTGAAGATAAGATCAAGTGTGTTTTCTAGTCTTGTTGGCTACACTATCTGCTAGCTTTAATTTGTGTTTATCGCAGAGACTTAGCTCGTGTGTGTGTGACCTTTCATCTGCGCTACCTCCGGGGATTGTTTCTGCTATAACCTTATTCGCTACATTCTTCCATTTTGTATGCCTTAGGTTGAAATCACCAAGCAATAAGATGTCTAGGGATGGAGGTGGAGGCTTTCCAGACAGTAATCAATTTTCAGTAGCTGTTCCTTGAACTGTTGGGAGGTTGCATCTGGTGGCTTATATACAACCACGATGACTAGGTTTTGGCTCTCGATCTTTATTGATAAAACTTCAACTACATTATTTGTGGTGTTCAGCAACTCTGTGCAGATTAGAAACTCTTTGACATACAGGCCAACCCCTTTCCCCCTTGTTGCCTGTTCTTTCTGTAGCATCTAAAAAGATTGTACCCACTTATCCATATTTCACTATCAAAGTGATCTTTTGTGCGAGTCTCTGTGAAGGCTGCAAACATTACGCTGGACTCCTCTAGAAGTCCACTGATAAAAGGTGTTTTCTTGTTGGTGGATGGCTTAGGCCCTGTATATTAGCAAATATGAACGAGGTTGTATTCTCTGTTTGCTGGGGGGATTTTGTTATTGGCATCAGTAGTTGTAGTTCTGGAGAGCCATGAGTGGCCACTGGCCCAATTCAACAAGGCTCCAAGGTGGACTATTTTTTTTTTATCACCTTCCATTTTCTTTTTCCATTTCCTGCCACTAGAAAATCACCTGGAGTTGGGTTGTCCTAGCTACTATTGTTTGTCTTGTGGGGTCTGTGCCTCCTGGTCCCTTTTAGATGGTATGCAGGGCAGTTGATGTTGTACCACTGCTTCTGGAGGACCGAGGAGTGACACATTTTTGGGTGAAAGAAAGTACAGGAAGAAGAACGACACACTCCTTTAGACATGAGGTCACTACATTTTTTGGGATGCTCTTATGAATGTGTGTCATCTAGTATGTTTTTATGATGTTTACTCATAAGTGTGTATGTGTATGTGTGTTCAGATTGACTCGACTTAGAATGTGACTGACAGTAACAAGTCCCTAAATAAGGTAATTTCTGCACCATATTTTTTAATGCAGTGATGAGCCATTCGCCAAACAGCAGTAATGCTCGAAGGAGCAATGAACAGCACAGTGATAGCCAAGGAGACTAAAACCATCCTAACTGTGGACCTCCATGAAACAGCGTAAAACTCCATTACTGAAACTGAGCGCAGAAATTCGAAATTCACGACTTTGACTGTGCATATTATAAAAAGAAGAGTTAAACCTACAAGGGAGACAGTGCATAGATACCATGACAATGTAGATCAAGAGATGAACTTGGGATCAGAGATATAGAGAGTGCCTCACGACACACGAAACCTCTGAAAATGCCACATAATACTATGTCTACATAATTTTCTGTGCACACTGCTGCATATATTTTAAGGCATGTATGTCCCAGCTCAACAATGGAGACAAACTCTAACAAAACAGAATATAAATAACGTTCTGCCATAGCAGAGATAAGGAGGTGTTTCCTTTGGGAAGAGTAGAGAAGAGAGAGAGAGAGAGAGAGAGAGAGAGAGAGAGAGAGAGAGAGAGAGGCAAGCAGGCCAGCCCAGCAAACAGTTTTTTTTACCCAGGGTTTGACAAGGTTAGGTTAAGGATCCCTAACTATACTGACAAGCCATTTACAAGTTAAGGATTCCTAACTTTATTGACAAACTAAGAGCTGTTACCTACATCAGCTCATTTGAAAGCATTTTTTATTGTTATGAAACATACAAGTATGTTTGTTATGAAACGTACAAGTATTTTTGTGATGAAATATACAAGTATTGAACAGGATGAAGTTGGAGCCATCTGTGGGCCAGCTGTGAGCCATCTGTGGGACAGCATTTTCATTGATCAACTGACTTTATCTCCTTGACATCATAATGCTGTACTAATGTGTTCCATACTCGAGTCATCCTGAGAATAAATGATCTCAGATGAAGTGATGTTCTGGAGAAAGATAACCAGAGTGAAGTTGCTGCTTTCTGCCCGTCTTGTTGTATAGAAACTTGCTTCTTGTTGTCCTCGAAGTGGAGTCAAATGTGGTACTTTGACAATATTGGCCTTGTACATAACAGTAAGGCCACCCACATCCCTTCTGTGTTGAAGGCTCTGCTGAATTGATAGATATATCCAGGATGGGTCCAGGCGAGAGATGAGATGGCTTGCTCTGTTCTCTACTCTGTCAAGCAGTTGCAGATAAGAGGGGGGGGGCAGGCAAACCAAGAAAGTGGAGCATACTCGAGGTGTGAGCTTTCTTGTGCCTCATAAAGAATTTTGCAACCCCTACTGTCAAACAGATGCGAGATACGGCGAAGTGCTGTAAGCTTCCTGGCTGCCTTGTGTGCAAGATTTACAACATGGTTCTTCATTGTCAGTTTGCAGTGAAATTTCACCCCAAGGATATCAACTTCTACCCCTGGTACCAGCACCCTCCCATTCATACTGCTGCACCGGCATTACCACTATAGTGCCTAGAGATCATTATTTGTGTTTTCTCAGGTGCATATGTTATTTGCCATCGGTTTCCCTGCCTGCACAACGGTCGCACTGTGTTAAATGTCTGTAACTCGTGTCACACTACGTTTTCACTTGTAATATAATCATTTCTTGTGTGAGTTACTCATATGAGATGCACATCAAATCCCTTAACTTAATTCAGTGTCTCTATATTACTTATACAAGTGTAGATATGGCCAGCACACCTTACCATAATGCGATAACCACTTAGGAACGTGCAAAAAGACAGCAAAAAATAAAATAATACATTTCCTTCATCAAAAATAAGAAGGTATTTACAACATACATAGCCTATGTACAGTATTTGCAGCTATGTACAATGAGGCAAGTACAAGCGTAAGACACGGTAATCAATGAGGCAAGTACAAACGTAAGACACGGTAATCAATGAGGCAAGTACAAACGTAAGACACGGTAATCAATGAGGCAAGTACAAGCGTAAGACACGGTAATCAATGAGGCAAGTACAAACGTAAGACACGGTAATCAATGAGGCAAGTACAAACGTAAGACACGGTAATCAATGAGACAATTGCAAGCACAAGACACTGTAAAACTGTGGCGACAAGCAGGGAAGGCAAGTCTGCCAAAGTTGTTTCATGAATGTACATCACAGCTTTGGTGGGCTTCCTTGCGATTGGCTGGTTGAACCAAGGTACTGGTATAATGATGGGGACCCTTGATCGTTAAACCCTTAGCACTTAGGCTGCCTCCCAGCCAGCAGACCATGTGGGCGTGTGACATAGGGTGAATAAAATGTAACATCACAAAAGGCCACTAATAGCCAGGACTTGGCATCCGCTATGGGTAGTGTGCCACCATGGCACGAATTACTAATGGAACCGCTTTTCCTCTCAGCCATCCAACTCATTAGGTAGTGTTTAACTCCAAAAGACTTCCAAGTCAGACACGATCACAGAACGAGACAGCAGACAGTAGGGCTAGCAGAGGGTCAAAAAATTTGTAGACAGATGCAAGTGTCCCTTCAATAAAAAAAAATTATGGCCAGATTAACTAAAATTTTACTTTATGACTATAAGGGAAAATAAGAGCTTACTACCTATGTTTTCCCTAACACATCCTAACAACATAAAGATCTAGAAAGTGCGTCAGCCAGCACATTATCTTTGCCAGCTTTGTGGCGTATGGACAGGTTGCAGGGTTGAAACCTTAAAGACCACCACATCAGATGCATGTTCTTTATTGAGCTGAGCCACGTCAGAGGACTGTGGTCAATGAACACAGTGACGACATGTGGCGTACCGGTAAGGACTAGAACCAGAACCAGGACCTCTTTTTCAGTAGTTGAGTACGCGCGCTGATAGACCTGGAACTTGGCTGAGTAGTATGCCAGAGGCTGTAGACCGCCCTCACCAGAATCTTGGAGTAACATTGTCCCAGCCCCGAGTCACAAGCAACAACCTTTAATACAGATGGTTTTGAAAAATCGGGAGAAGAAAGGGGTGTAGCTCATAAGAGATGTTTAACATAAACGCCTCTTGACAATTTATGGTCCAGGAAAAATTTATTCTTGGGACTGGTAAATGAGGCTAGGGGGGCTATTTTCCCAAGACCTACTTCATGGCCTAAAAAAGTAATGGTAGACTGGCCAAAAGATGATTTACTCAGGTTAGTAGTTAGTTGAAACGTTCTGAACTTTTCAAAGAGGGATCCAGGACGGGACACATGTTGATCCCAATAGCTTGATGGATCAATTTTTTGAATGTGTCAAGCGAGCTGCGCATAGAAACCATTAAGAAGATCTAGTTTGGAAACAAAAAGGGCCTTACCCACAAAGTCCACTATATCATCCAAATGTGGACGAAGGTAACCATCCAGTACTGTGACTCCATTCACCTTAAAGTAGTTGGTACACATCCAGAATCCTCCAGTGGGTTTTTTAACAAGGATGCACGGTGAAGCCCACAGGCTTGACGATCCTTCTACTAATCTATGCTCTAAGAGATATGCAACTTCCTGCTGAAGTATCCTGTGTTTTTCAGGTTTAGCTCTGTAGGGAGAGAGTGTAACAGGTTCAGCAGTTCCTACGTCCACATTGTGATAACCACAGGTTGCAGCTTTTCGGAACATCCGAAAATATGTCTGGATGGGTTTGAAGACTAGTGTTTCTACTTGGTGATCTGCAAGTCCTGACGTTATAGGGCGAGGATCCTGTAAGATGGCTGAGTTAGGGGGCCTGATTTGAACCTCTGGAATTGTGCACAGGGAATCAGGGTCACCCACAGGGTCAGGGACAGAGTCATTACTGGGACAATAGGTGATTCAAATACATTAATTTTATTAATGTGGTGAAATTTAACATGATTGGGTTTATCAAGTACCACTACGTAGTTTAAATATGACTTTATTACATATATCACATTCTTGTACATATATAACTCTCACACCTATAAATCTCACACCTATAACTCACACACACCTATAACTCTCACACCTATAACTCACACCTATAACTCTCACACCTATAACTCTCACACCTATAACTCACACACCTATAAATCTCACACACCTATAAATCTCACACACCTATAACTCTCACACACCTATAGCTCTCACACACCTATAACTCTCACACACCTATAACTCTCACACCTATAACTCACACACCTATAAATTTCACACACCTATAAATCTCACACACCTATAAATCTCACACACCTATAACTCTCACACACCTATAACTCTCACACACCTATAACTCTCACACCTATAAATCTCACACACCTATAACTCTCACACACCTATAACTCTCACACACCTGTAACTCTCACACCTGTAACTCTCCCCACCTGTAACTCACACACCTATAACTCACACACATATAACTCTCACACACCTATAACTCTCACACACCTATAACTCTCACACACCTATTAACTCTCACACCTATAACTCTCACACCTATAACCACACACCTATAACTCTCACACACCTATAACTCTCACACCTATAACTCACACACCTATAACTCCCCACACCTATAACTCCACACACCTATAACTCTCACACACCTATAACTCTCACACCTATAACTCTCACACCTATAACTCACACACCTATAACTCTCACACACCTATAACTCTCACACCTATAACTCTCACACCTATAACTCTCACACCTATAACTCACACACCTATAAATCTCACACACCTATAACTCTCACACACCTATAACTCTCACACCTATAACTCTCACACACCAATAACTCTCACACACCAATAACTCTCACACATCAATAACTCTCACACACCAATAACTCTCACACACCAATAACTCTCACACACCAATAACTCTCACACACCAATAACTCTCACACACCTATAACTCTCACACACCTATAACTCATAAATCTTGATACAGTAAAAAAACTTTTGATAAAGAATTCCCCCCAAAATGCTGATGGATGTGTCTATAAGATTCCTTGTAAAACTTGCGATAAATTTTATTACGGTCAAACTGGTAAAAATCTCGAACTTAGATTAAAACAACATAAATATAGCATTAGAACTGGACAAGATTCCAATGCTCTATTTATTCATGTGAGAGACTTTAACCATCCAATTGATTTTCAAAAAGTTTAGAAAGTTGTATCAAGCAAGTCCATGGTCGACAGAAATATAATTGAATCTTGTTTCATAAAAAGCAGTTTTGAAAATATTATGAATATTTCCTTAGGTTTGTATAAATTAGATTAATTTATAATTAATAAAATTTGGTTAGAGTTTAATAATACATTGGACAAATAATAAACCTTATTTCTTGGGTAGAATGATTTGTTGGTGGGTTGTCGTGAGGACCTGTCTAGTTGGACCAGTGGACCTACTGCAGTGTTCCTCTTTTCTTATGAGTCCGGTATTGTCGCGCGTCAGGTGTTTCTTTGTTGTGGGAGTTGACTGTGAGGTGTGGTCTAAGCCCTTTAATTGCCTTCCTCTGATGTATTACTTTCATAGTTCCTTGACAATGTGAGTAGTCACGAAAGCGCTTGGAATTTCACTATTTCACAGTGGTTGTTTTGCTTATTTTAAAATCACCTGTTTACTGTGATCTTATTGCATATATATATATAAAATATATATATATATATATATATTATATATATATATATATATATATAATATATATATATATATATATTACTCTGGAATAATGCTTATATGATAATGATTTCAAGGACAGTGATGATTATCATCGTCATCATCATCAAAGTCTTAATGGACCACAAGAGTAATAACCTGAGGCAGAAACCACTCAAAGAATCGAGGAGATTATTGAGCTGTGGTGGCAGAAGTTTGCCAAGACGAGTCTGCCTCAGTTCTCTCATATTCTTCGTTACAAGTTGATACTGAACACCAGTAAGAGAATGGTTCACTACACCAAGTTAATACTGATCATTAATAAGAGAATGGTTCCTCAGACGAGGCATAGAATGAACAATAAATAGAAAATACTTTATTACACCAAATTCACACTGAACGTCAGTGAGAGTGTGGTTCTCTTCACTAGGTTCACATTGAACACTAGTAGAGAATGGTTTACTACACTAGTTTTACTTAGAATCTTTGCCTGACAGTGTACACTGTGGAGAGGGAAACACACGAGTTTTGATGAAAGATGGAAGTCACTCACAGAAGCTTCCTCTTTGTAACGTGAAAGAAGAACTTTGTCTTGATGACATCTGACAGCCTTCACAAGACTGACGTTCATATAGCCACACGCGCTAACAGCAATGCTGAAGTGGGGGGAGGAAAGAAAAACAGAGAGAGAGAGAGAGAGAGAGAGAGAGAGAGAGTCAATGAAGCAGGGGTGAGAGAACCAGAATTTCCAGAGAAGCAAGAACTGCCAGCCGTCAACCTGGTGTAGACACCAATTCCCCTCTTTCCCCATCCTCTAACCTCTCCATTCTCACTAGCATTAATAGTCTAGACACTTTTTTCTGTTCCTTCTCTTCCCACTCCCATTCTCGCTTGAGTCCTTCATTCCTTTTCACACCAACTCTAATGAGAACATTTCCCATCCCTCTCCCTTTCACGCTTCTTGCACTAATTCCTTCTCTCCCATCCCAGAAGCCCCAGCATTAAGTGAATGATTATACAGAGTGTAGTATGTAAATAGTATTACAATATACGTAGTGAGTTAATGGACAGAGTAGCAGAGAAGCATACAGATATTATTGCTAGTACAGAGACGAAACTTTATGCAGTTGTTAGCCAATGCACCATTCCCAGAAAGGTATCTGATAATGAGAAGAGAATGAGGATTTAAGGAAGATGCGATGATAATAATAGGAATCAGTTTAGTTTTGATGAGATAGGAAACATGGCCACCAGTAACTTAAGTGGCTTATAGTACGAGAAATAATGACCAGAGAAGCCTAAGTAATAGTGATTAGTAAGCCCCATTAAACAACACCAGATAGAAACACGAGTATGATGAGAACCAAACCGCAATACAAATTCGAGAAAAAGCAGCACAGAGAGAGGATGCACACAGATAGGGAGCAACATGAAGAGCATACTTGAAGGACGAGGTAATTAAAAAATTTATGACACGTCAAAAAAGCCACAAGGACAGAACGAACCAGCTAGACTTTGTGGTTTCACCTTAAGTGAATATGACATAAATGAAATTGCATATGGACTATACTAAGTGCTAATAACTACACGGTACTCAGGTCTGAATACTTGGTAGACGTGGGAGTGGAGGAATAAGGAAGTACAAATAATAAACCAGATTAGAAAAGAGGGGACTAAACAGGGGTGGGGATTTTCTAAATGAAATGAAGTGCGAGAGGGAACTAAATGGAACGACAACCCAAAAGATGACGGAAGGCCGTGCCAGAGTGTGTCTGGAAGCAACTGCAAGCTTTTTTGCCTAATTGGGAGTGTAGAAGAGACTCAGAGAGAGCCTATGGCTTAATCAGAGCTGCAGAGAGGCCATAGTAAGGTGGAAAAGAAGATGGGAGAGTACAGAACCGAGAGGATGACAGAGAACAAGGAGGCAAGCTGAACTGTGAGGAAGGATCATTCAAGGGTAATAAAGACAGAATGTCATTTTGAGAATGACATAACAGCAAACAGACTCAAATCAAAGTCGAAACTACTACACAGTCACGTAGGAATGGTGATTGAAAAAAAAAGCCTAAACAATAAGGCCGAAGAAGGAGGAGGGAGGAAGCGAAGAGGTACTCACAGAAAACGACAGAGAAGTATGCGAGGAATTAGGCAATATATTTAATTAGTATTCACTGAGAAAACGGTGATTAGTGCCAGAATACCTGACTGAAAGGGCTAAGGAGCATTTATTGCATAAAAGGAAATAATGAAACTATTAAAAGTTACATTTCGAGAGTCATTACCTGAATCTATAGTAACGATTTATATGTCCTTTGAGACTAAAAACTTACCACAGATGAGAGAGACTACGTGATCCCACTATATAAACACGACAGTATTATTGTCATCAATGATGTCCAGAGTATTGAGAAAAAGACAATCAGAAAATTTTTTTTGGTTAAGCATCTCGAAATGAGGCTTTTATTTTTTTTTAAGAAAATCAACATGGATTTAGTGAAGGTAATTCTTGCCTAACTAATCTATTGACGTTCTGTGACAGAATGGAAATCAAGAAAGATATGGATGGGTCGATTGCATGATCTTTGACTGTATGAAAGTATTCGATACAGTACCTCACCAGAGACTGAATCAGAAATTTAAGGAGCAAGCAGGAATTAGAGGTAAATTCCTACAGGGAATCAACGAATTCCTAATGAACAGAGTGCAGAGTTTGACTTGTTAGGACAGGAAAGTGTAGTTTCCAAGGCACCAGTTCTAGAAGTGTTATTATTTATGTAAGCACATGGCTTGCAAGAGGGGATTGATTCGTATGTTTCATTGTTTGCTAATAGCGTAAAGCTTATGAGAAGAATACAAATGGAAGGAAATAGAGGCTTCAGGTAGACTTGGACACACTGAAAGAATGGTTGACAGAGTTGTTTATGGAGTTCAAACCAAGGAAGTGCAAAGTTATGAAAAATGATGATGGATGTGGGACGAGAAACTGTAAATTTCGCTCAAGAAGAAGGATCTTGATGTTAACATTAAACCTAACACATCACCAGAGGAACAAATAATTTGGATAACATCTGCAGCAAATGCTACCTTAGCTGATCTCAGACCTGACCTCAAAAATCTCAAATCGGAATCTTTAGGGCACTCTACGCAACATATGTTAAACCTATCATAGAGCATGTATGTAGTACCAGGATCGAGCCTTCTGTTCAAACATGTCCTAAAACTAGAAAAAGTTAAGAGTTTGCAGCAAGATTAGTTCCATAGCTGATGGGACCGAGTTAAAGAAAGACTAAAAAAAACCGAACCTGACGGCTTGAGAAGAAAGAAGGACTGAGAGAGAGATAATTACAATATGTGAGCTACTCAGAGCCTTTGACAGTACAGATAAGGACACTTGAGAGGCACAGGGACTGAGACTCGACCCCTGCAGCCATAAATAGGTGAATGTACACACACACACACACACACACACACACACACACACACACACACACACACACACACACACACACACACACACACACGCACACACGCACGCAGAAACAAGGGGTCACAATTGGAAGCTGAAGACTCAGATGAGTCAAAGGGATGTTAGAAAGTATTTCTTCAGTCATAGAGTAGTTAGGAAGTGGAACAGTCTGGCAAGCGATGTAGTGGAGGCAGGAACTATACATAGTTTTAAGACGAGGTATGATAAAGCTCATGGAGCTCGGGGAGAGAGGACCTAGTAGCGGTCGGTGAAGAGGCGGGTCCAGGAGCTGAGTCTCGACCCCTGCAACCACAATTAGGTGAGTTGAGTACACACACACACACACACACACACACACACACACACACACACACACACACACACACACACACACAGCATTCCGATACCTTAGTAAGGAATCGTTCAAGACACTGTACACCGTGTATGTCAGGCCCATACTGGAGTATGCAGCACCTGTTTGGAACCCGCACTTGATAAAGCACGTCAAGAAACTAGAGAAAGTACAAAGGTTTGCGACAAGGTTAGTTCCAGAGCTAAGGAGAATGTCCTATGAAGAAAGATTAAGGGAAATCGGCCTGACGACACTGGAGGACAGGAGGGTCAGGGGAGACATGATAACGACATATAAAATACTGCGTGGAATAGACAAGGTGGACAAAGACAGGATGTTCCAAGGAGGGGACACAGAAACAAGAGGCCACAATTGGAAGTTGACACAAATGAGTCAGAGAGATATTAGGAAGTATTTCTTCAGTCATAGAGTTGTAAGGCAGTGGAATAGCCTAGAAAATGACGTAGTGGAGGCAGGAACCATACTCAGTTTTAAGACGAGGTTTGATAAAGCTCATGGAGCGGGGAGAGAGAGGGCCCAGTAGCAACCGGTGAAGAGGCGGGGCCAGGAGCTAAGACTCGACCCCTGCAACCACAAATAGGTGAGTAGGTGAGTACACACATACACACACACACACACGGGGCCAGGAACTTGGACTCGACCCCTGCAACCTCAACTAGGTGAGTACACACACACACACACAACAGTATAGGTAGAGAGGCGCTGCAAATATGAGTGTGTGAAGAGTATCTGGTAATGAATATAACACTTGTCTTATCGTCAGAATTCCGCATAAATCGCTTTACGGCGGCGGTACACGCAAGATTAACAAACTTCAGAATTCCATCCAGGAACTGCAATGGTATAAACCTTGGTAGTAAATACCGACAAGTTGGTTTAGAAAGACACGTAACAAACACTATAACATATTTATTGGAAAACGTTTCGGTCCTGGGACCTTGATCACTTCTAACATACAGAGGTAGAAAGACATTATATATATAGGCGGAGAGTGAGATGTGACGCACGTGACCTGAGGAATGTCATAAGAACATAAGAATGGAGGAACATTGTAGAAGGTCTACTGGCTCATGCGAGGCAGGTCTTTATAAAAACAACCTCTCCTATGATGAGGACGGGTAGACGAGGAATCATGTGACTCCTGTGTTGTTGGGTTGGTGCTGCTTAAGTATCATGTATGCCAATGTTTTTGAAATTTTGTAGTTTCCAGTGTTGCGTTCTATAGTGTCGGTGACGGCGATTAGTGAGGCTTCTAGGCACCGTCGGCGCCTGAGGTCTGTTCGGTGAGAACGAGTTGTGCCTTATTCCAGCTCATCAAATGCCCCGTGGAGTCTCTGTGGAGGACACAGGCGTACCTTACATCGTCTCTGTTAGAGGCATTTCGATGCTCATTCAGGCGGACTGCAAAATCTCTGCCTGTCTCGCCTACATATTTCTTGGTACAGATCCACAGGGGATAGTGTAGACGCCTGCTGTAGAAGTTAGAGGTGTGGGGCTGCGTTTCGTAGTGAGGTCTTTGATAGATGATGTGTTTATGGTGGAAACGTTGATGTTACTCATAGCAAGTGCCCGGCGAGTATTCGTGGCAACATCGCCACATGGGAGTACTATGAACTGTTTAGGGGGCTGTTCCATGGGCGGTTTGTTAAGGATAGCTTGTGCTTGAGTCTGCAATCACAGCCCTCTTTACCAACGTTCCTACTGACGCTGCAATCAACATTCTCAGACAGAGGCTCACTGAAAACCACGACCTCCCTTTACCTTTTCTAGATTTCATCAATCTAGTGGAACTTGTGTTAATTTCAACTTCTTCAAGTATCAGGACAACTGTTACAAACACTGCTTTGGGATGGCAATGGGCAGCCCGCTCGTGCTGTGCTTGCCAACCTCTTCATGGAAAACCTGGAGGCAGAGAAATTCAGCATCCTCATTCCCAACACCGTTACCTGGCTAAGATACGTTGATGATATATTGGTTTTCTATCCGAGACGTCTCAATATCCAGGCCCTTCTCAACAAGATCAATGCAGTTGAACCATCAATAAAGTTTTACACTTGAACTCGAAAATGATGGCAAACTTTTTTTCCTCGACGTTCTAATGTGCAGATCTCCCGACAGTGACAAACTTCTCTTCAAAGTGTATAGAAAACCTACCAACAAGGACGATCTTATACACTTTTATTCACACCAAGACACCCGCACTAAGAGAGGAGTCCTCATTGGCTTCTTCTTGAGAGCTCTTCGCATCTCCAGCCCTTGTTTTCTAGAAGAAGAATGCACTTACATAACACAAGCCTTTACACGTCTTCAGTTCCCATCTTTCTTCATCCGAGATTGCAGACTCAAGGCACAAGCTATCCTCAACAAACCGCCCATGGAACAGCCCCCTAAACATTCATAGTACTCCCATGTGGCGATGTTGCCACGAATACTCGCCGGGGCACTTGCTATGAGTAACATCAACGTTTCCACCATAAACACATCATCTATCAAAGACCTCACTACGAAACGCAGCCCCACACCTCTAACTTCTACAGCAGGCGTCTACACTATCCCCTGTGGGATCTGTCCCAAGAAATATGTAGGCGAGACAGGCAGAGATCTTGCAGTCCGCCTGAATGAGCATCGAAATGCCTCTAACAGAGACGATGTAAGGTACGCCTGTGTCCTCCACAGAGACTCCACGGGGCATTTGATGAACTGGAACGAGGCACAACTCGTTCTCACCGAACCAGACCTCAGGCGCCGACGGTGCCTAGAAGCCTCACTAATCGCCGTCACCGACACTATAGAACGCAACACTGGAAACTACAAAATTTCAAAAACATTGGCATACATGATACTTAAGCAGCACCAACCCAACAACACAGGCGTCACAAGATTTCAACGTCTACCCGTCCTCATCATAGGTAGAGGTTGTTTTGATAAAGACCTGCCTCGCATGGGCCAGTAGGCCTTCCACAGTGTTCCTCCATTCTTATGTTCTTATGACATTCCTCAGGTCACGTGCGTCACACCTCACTCTCCGCCTATATATATAATGTCTTTCTACCTCTGTAAACAAGGCACAGTCCGATCATACAGTTGCTCTACACCGCAAGAAGCCTCTCTTCGACCCCGTCGGGGTGTAGAATTTATATTCTACAAACGTGATATCCTTTTCACAATGCTGTCGAATCGGTTGAAAATCAAGCCTGTGAATGGTGCAATAAATGACTCCTCGAAGTTAGCTTTAGCTACCGTCGTTAGGACCTGCCTGCAGGTCAAATTTACGGCAATCCACTCTCTGAAAGACTCCTTCATTGTCGTCTGCACAGATGACACGGAAGCACTAAAAATAATGGACGACTCTTCAATCAGGACCCTACAAACACAACAATTCACTCTGTCCCCGTCTCCATTCTTGAAGTCGAAACGTTCGGTCTTTGTGAAAAGACTTGACAATATCGTCACCTCTCTCTCTACTGAAGCACTGAAGACATCTATTGAGGAACAAAACACGTGGGGCCCCGGTAGACAGCATCTCAAAGATCCCAACGCCACATCAATGCTAAAGATTACATTCTCAACATCTCCATGGCTGCCCAAGCTCTCTCTGACGGTCTGGCCATCTCATATTACCACATTCACCCAAGTCATATAGAACAAGAACGTTTCACATACATCTCCCACTGCTGGACCTGCTACTCCCATAATCACACCACCAAGGACTGCCCCATCAAGAATAAGAAGTTTTGTTCAAAATGTGGGAATGATGGACACGATTTCAGATCCTGCACCATTACTACAACACCAAAATGTCTTAACTGCAAGGGTAATCATCATACCCTTGCAGCTAAGTGCCCACTCAGGAAAGAAATCATATTGAAGAAAACTAAAGTTCTGAAGAAAACCTCCAATTCACCGACATATGCTGCAATAACCAAACCACAAACCGACGCCATCAAGACTACTCTACACGCTAATCTACAGGGACCATCGCCCAGCAACCCCCCTCTCTCCACTCCCCGACGGTTGCTCCTTCCAAGGTGCTGTACTGCATGGTGTATGCACACCTTGCAAACGCAGCAAGCCCGGCACTTTCAACACCACTATTAACGAACTATTCCGTCTGAACAACATGCCTGCCTTCAATTTTTCCGGAATCCACACCTTCAGAAGACATCCTCAAGATCCTTCCCAACGTCCTGAACTTTACTGCACCTGCAGACCTGTCTCCTGCCCAAGCAACTGCTCCTGTAACTTCTATAACCACTTCCACCGCTGACAACGTTGATCAAGTTGCCTCAACCACCGCCTCCCACCTCTCCCAGCCTGCTGTTACACAACCATTACACCTCACAGCTGCTCCTGTCGAACCTCAGTCACCTGCTACCACCATTGTAGATTCTCCCAGTGAATCCACTCCAGAAGAGGAAGATAACGACGACTCCAGTAAACCCTCATGGGAAAACCTTAAACCTTTTACACTTCTCCTTCAAATACTGACACCATGACCTGTACTGAACTCTACAAAAGCCTCGGTGCTGGAAAAAGTCAAGTATGCATGTGAATCACCGCTTCACTTCACACTCACCCAAGTTCTTGAGTTCATCAAGCCTCTACGTTTCACCTTCAGCAACAAGGCTAAATTATACCACCTATCTAGAAGCAGCTTCAAAAAGTTGAAAATGGCTCCATTGCTAACCTGCCTCCTCAGTTACTCCTATAACTCCCATATGTGTTCTACACTCTGATGTGACATAGCCTGCTGCCAGCTACTCAAGATTCAAGACTTCAACTACAACAAGTTCAATGCAACAGTCCCTGCTATTCCTGTTCTCAAGTCTGCCCCACGATCGCCTTAGCTGCTGGTTAAGCCCTGGCTCTATTTCTCTTACTAAGAACACTCCTCTCCAGAGCTATTCTTCATCTGTCCCGTCTTCCCCGCTCATCCCATTGGGATCTTACCTAAACTTGTTTGCTTTGCCTCTGTATGTTAGAAGTGATCAAGGTCCCAGGACCGAAACGTTTTCTAATAAATATGTTATAGTGTTTGCTTACGTGTCTTTCTAAACCAGGAACTGCAATAAACAAATCCTTCACAAACGTATGTACGACATACAGAATGTTAGGCCAATCACTGAGTATGTATGAATATGATAATGGTATTGAATACCATTATCATATTTACGCTGTCAGACACTGCAACACAGCGGTATCTTGGTACAGAGAATATCTTCGACAAATTCATTACCTGACAAACCTATTGGGGCTAAATAATCAATATTTAACTTTACCAAAAAATCTCCCAAAAATTACCCAAATTTTAAAACATCATAACTAGACGCCCAAGTTCATACATTGACTAATAATACTATATAGTAATATAAATACCTACCCAGAACAGCACTGTCCTACACACAGTTGTATACCATTCTCTTACTGTAAACTACTTTCAGCAAATCACAGTGTTATATTCCCATAATATAATTTAAATATTTGCTATTGAAGCTATTGTACAACTTAAATTCTGATAAATTCTTTAGTATTAAGTAGTCAGTAAGCCATTAAATTAAGTCTGCCCATAATGCCTAGGCATGATAGAGGCTCTGTACTGCAACTTTGTACTGGGTATCAATTGATTAATACTGGGTATCAGTCAATTGATACCCGGTAGGTTTGCTGCACTACTTGTCAGCGATTATCTTCTGCTGGTGCACCTCGCCACTTCTCTCATCATGCAAATAACAAAAAAAGGCACAATACTGTTCCCAGACTATGGAACACAACTCTTCTCCAAGCTCAGGACTGGTCACCTTAAAACTACATCGTCCAAGGAGATGGATTAGTTATATCGTCTTTATATCTCTTCTGCTTCTGCTGCCTCCTCTGTACATTCCCTTACCGAGTGCGCGGCCCCAGCATGGAGCCCACACCTGAAGAAAATGAGAAAAATCCAGTGATTTGAAAGTATGCTACTACAGGAACTGAGAGGAATGCACTTTGAAAAGTTGAAGGAACTGAACTTGATGACCTTAGAGGAGAGAAGGAAATAGGGGACAGGAGGGGATGGGGGGGGGTGACATGTTGGCTGCGAACAAAATAAGAGTATAATTATAGACTTAGGTGTTTCGTTGCCAGCTGATCTGATAAAATCACTGAATATACATCAGGAATTTGTTGAATTCAGATTACTACATCCACTGAAAATATATGTGGCCTGCAAGGATTTGTGTTTGTCTAGTAAGTGGTTGAGGGAGGTAGCCAGTGTTCCAGGCATCTAGTAAGTGATTGAGGTACCCAGTGTTCCTGGCATCTAGTAAGTGATTGAGGTACCCAGTGTTCCTGGCATCTAGTAAGTGATTGAGGTACCCAGTGTTCCTGGCATCTAGTAAGTGGTTGAGTGAGGTAGCCAGTGTCCCTGGCATCTAGTAAGTGGATGAGTGAGGTCAAAAGAGAGGCATATACAGGCGTATCAAAAAAGGGGATGGGCAGTTAAGAAATCAATATATTCAATTAAAGAGAGAAATGAAAAAAGGAATAGGAAAAGCAAAAAGGATTATGAGGTTAAGGTCGCAAGGGATTCGAAGACTAACCCAAAAGGTTCTTTCAGATATACAGAAGTAAGATTAGGGACAAGATTGGCCCACTTAAGAGTAACTCTGGTCAGATCACTGACAGTGATAAGGATATGTGTGAAATTCTCAATACTACTTCCTCTCGGTTTTTATCCAGGAAAATACTAGCGATATTCCTGAAATAGATTATGTAGAACAGACGATAATAAACTATGCACGATTGCAGTAACTAGTGACATGATCCTCAGACAAATAGAGAAACTAAAACTTAACAAATCTCCAGGTCCTGGTGAACTGTTTGCAAGTGTGTTAAAGGAATGTAAAGAGGAACTTAGCATACCTTTGGCTAATCTTTTTCAACATATCACTACAAACTGGCATAGTGCCTGATAAGTGGAAAATGGCAAATGTAATACCTATTTACAAGGCAGGTGACAGGTCCTTAACTTCGAACTATAGACCAATAAGCCTTACCTGCATAGTGGGAAAATTTATGGAATCAATAATATCCGAAACAATTCGTAGCCATCTTGATAGGCATAAATTGATTAATGAATCTCAACACGGTTTTACAAAGGGGCGTTCCTGTCTTACGAATTTACTAACTTTTTTCACTAAGGTGTTTGAGGAGTAGATCATGGTAATGAATATGATATTGTGTATATGAACTTCAGTAAGGCTTTCAATAGAGTTCCACACCAGAGGCTATTGAGGAAACTTAAGGCACACGGAATAGAAGAAATTTTTTCCTGGGTAGACGTATGGCTGACAAATAGGCAGCAGTGTGTTTGTGTAAATGGGGAGAAATCAGAATGGGGGCACGTCACAAGCGTTGTTCCACAGAAGTCAGTGTTGGGCCCGTTGTTGTCCACAATTTACATAAACGACATAGATGAGGGAATAAATAGCGACATAAGCAAATTTGCTGATGGCACCAAAATAGGCCGTCCAATTCATTCTGGTGAGGACTCCAGAGCACTCCAGGATGATTTGAATAGACTGATGCAATGGTCGGAGAAGTGGCAGATGAAGTTTAATATTGACATATACAAAGTTCTAAATGTTGGATAGGAAAATAACCATGCCACATATAAACTAAATATTGTAGATCTTAGTACTACTGATTGGGAAAAGGATTTAGGAGTTCTGGTTAGCAGTAATCTAAAACCAAGACAACAGTGCATTAGTGTTCGCAGTAAAGCTAACAGAATTCTTGGTTTTATATCTAGAAGTATAAATAATAGAAGTCCTCGGGTTGTTTTTCAACTCTATATACCTTTGGTTAGGCTTCATTTAGATTATACTGCACAGTTTTGGGTCACCGAAATATAGAATGGATATAAATGCTCTGGAAAACGTACAGAGGGGGAAATACAAAGTTGTTTCCCATGTATAAAAAGTCTTCCCTATGAGGATAGACTGGGGGGCCTTGAATCTGCACTTTCTCGATAGGCGTAGAATTAGGGGGATATTATCGAGGTAGTAGGTTGGTAGGCAGCAACCACCCAGGAAGTACTACCGTCCTGCCAGATGACTGTGAAACAGAAACCTGTAAGTTTTGCATGATAGTAGGATTGCGGGTTTCTATTTTTTCCCCTCATAAACATGCTAGATAACAGGGATATCTTGCTACTCCTACTTACACTTTGGTCACACTTCACAGACACGCACATGCATATATAAATATATATATATATATAATATATATATATATAATATATAATATAAAATATATATATATATATATATATATATATACATACATACATCTAGGTTTTTCTCCTTTTTCTAAATAGCTCTTTTTTCCTCTTTTTTTCCTCTATTGTCCAGGGAAGTGGAAAAGAATCTTCCTCCGTAAGCCATGCGTGTCGTATGAGGCGACTAAATGCCGGAGCAATGGGCTAGTAACCCCTTCCCCCTGAGACATTTACTAAAAAAGAGAAGAAGAAAAACTTATAAAACTGGGATGCTTAAATGTGCGTGGATGTAGTGCGGATGACAAGAAACAGTGATTGCTGATGTTATGAATAAAAAGAAGTTGGATTCCTGGCCCTAAGCGAAACAAAGCTGAAGGGGTAGGGGAGTTTCGTGGGGGGAAATAAATGGGATTAAATCTGGAGTACTGAAGAGTTTAGGCAAAGGAAGGGTACAGTAATGTTGAATGATCAGTTATGAAGGAGAAAAGAGATATGAATGTGTAAATGCAAGAATTATGTGGATTAAAGTAAAGGTTGGGATGCGAGAAGTGGGTCATAATAAGCGTGTATGCACCTGGAGAAGAGAGGAATGCAGAGGAAGAGGGGATATTTTGGGAGATGTTAAGTGAATGTATAGGAACCTTTGAACCAAGTGAGAGAGTAATTGTGGTGGGGGACCCGAATGCTAAAGTAGGAGAAATTTTTAGAGAGGGTGGGGTAGGTAAGTTTCGGTGCCAGGTGTAAATGATAATGGGAGCCCTTTGATTGAACTTTGTATAGAAAAGGGTTTAGTTATAGGTAATACATATTTTAAGAAAAAGAGGATAAATAAGTATACAAGATATGATGTAGGGCGAAATGACAGTAGTTTGTTGGATTATGTTTTGGTAGAAAAAAGACTGTTGGTAGACTTCAGGATGTACATGTTTATAGAGGGCCACGATATATCAGATCACTTTCTAGTTGTAGCTACACTAAGAGTAAAAAGGTAGATGGAACAAGGAGAATAGAAGCATCAGGGAAGAGAGAGGTGAAGGTTTATAAACTAAAAGGGAGGCAGTTTAGGGTAAGATATAAACAGCTATGGAGGATAGATGGGCTAATGAGAGCATAGGCAATGGGTCGAAGGGGGTATGGGGTAGGTTTAAAAATGTAGTGTTAGAGTTGTTCAGCAGAAGTTTGTGGTTACAGGAAAGTGGGTGCGGGGGGGAAGAGGAGCGATTGGTGGAATGATGATGTGAAGAGAGTAGTAAGGGAGAAAAAGTAGCATATGAAAAGTTTTTACAAAGTAGAAGTGATGCAAGGAGGGAAGAGTATATGGAGAAAAAGAGAGAAGTTAAGAGAGTGGTGAAGCAATGTAAAAAGAGAGCGAATGAGAGAGTGGGTGAGATGTTATCAACAAATTTTGTTTTAAAATAAGAAAGTTTGGAGTGAGATTAACAAGTTAAGAAAACCTAGAGAACAAATGGATTTGTCAGTTAAAAATAGGAGAGGAGAGTTATTAAATGGAAGTTAGAGGTATTGGAATGAGGGAATATTTTTGAGAACTGTTAAATGTTTTATGAAGATAGGGAAGCTGTGATTTCGTGTATAGGGCAAGGAGGAACAACATCTTGTAGGAGTGAGGAAGAGCCATTGTGAATTTTGGGGAAGTTCTGAGGCAGTAGGGAAAATGAAAGGGGGTTTAAAGGGAGCCGGATTGATGGATAAAGATAGAAATGTTAAAAAAAGGTGGGGATATAGTTTGGAGTGGGTTGGGGCAATTATTTAATAAATGTATGGAAGAGGGGAAGTACCTAGGGATTGGCAAGAGCATGCATAGTTCCTTTGTATAAAGGAAAAGGGGGATAAAAGAGAGTGCAAAAAATTATAGGGGATAAGTCTGTTGAGTATACCTGGAAAAAGTTATGGTAGAGTTATTATTGAAAGAATTAAAAGTAAGACGGAGAATAGGATAGCAAAATGAACAAGGAGGCTTTGGGAAAGGTAGGGGGTGTGTGGACCAGGTGTTTTACAGTGAAACATATAAGTGAACAGATTTAGATAAGGCTAAAGAGGTCCTTTGTGGCATTTATGGATTTGGAAAAGGCGTATGACGGGGTGGATAGGGGGCAATGTGGCAGATGTTGCAGGTGTATGGTGTAGGAGGTGGGTTTACTGAAAGCAGTGAAGAGTTTTACGAGGATAGTGAGGCTCAAGTTAGAGAAATGTGGGAAAGAGGGAAATTATTTCCCAGTAAAAGTGGGCCTTAGACAAGGATGAGTGATGTCACCGTGGTTATTTAATATATTTATAGAGGGGGTTGTAAGAGAAGTAAATGCGAGGGCCTTGGCAAAAAGGCGTGAGTTAAAAGATAAAGAATCACACATAAAGTGGGAGTTGTCACAGTTGCTCTTTGCTGATGATACTGTGTTCTTGGGAGATTCTGAAGAGAAGTTGCAGAGATTGGTGGATGAATTTGGTAGGGTGTGCAAAAGAAGAAAATTAAAAGTGAATACAGGAAAGAGTAAGGTTATGAGGAAAACAAAAAGATTAGGTGATGAAAGATTGGGATATCAGATTGGAGGGAGAGAGTATGGAGGAGGTGAATGTATCAGAATTTGGGAGTTGACATGTCAGCGGATGGGTCTATGAAAGATGAGGTGAATCATAGAATTGATGAGGGGAAAGGGTGAGTGGTGCACTTAGGAGTCTGTGGGGACAAAGAACTTTGTCCTTGGAGCAAAGAGGGGAATGTAGAGAGTATAGTTTTACCCCAAAGCTCTTATATGGGGGTTTAAGCATGTGATGAATGTTGCAGCGAGGAGAGGCTGGGGGCAGTGGATATGTCATGTCTGAGAGCAATGGTGGGTGTGAATATATGCAGAGAATTCGTAGTTTGGAAGTTAGGAGGAGGTGCGGGATTACCAAAACTGATGTCCAAGGGCGGAGGAAGGGTTGTTGAGGTGGTTCGGACATGTGGAGGAATGGAACGAAACAGAATAACTTCAAGAGTGTAAACATCTGTAGTGAAGGAAGGCGGGTAGGGTCGGCCTAGGGAAAAGGGTTTGGGGGGAGGGGTAAACTAGGTTTTGTGTGCGAGGGCTTGGACTTTCCCGCGGCATGCGGAGCGTGTTTGATAGGAAATGAATGGAGACAAATGTTTTTTTAATACTTGATGTGCTGTTGGAGTGTGAGCAAATAACATTTATGAAGGGGTTCAGGGAAAACCGGGAGGGCCCGGACTTGAGTCCTGGAGATGGGAAGTACAGTGCCTGCACTCTGAAGGAGGGGTGTTAATGTTGCAGTTTAAAAACTGTAGTGTAAAGCACCCTTCTGGCAAGACAGTGATGGAGTGAATGATGATGAAAGTTTTTCTTTTTCGGGCCACCCTGCCTTGGTGGGAATCGGCCAGTGTGATAATAAAAAACAAAAAAAAAAATATCTAGGTGCATAAATAGAAAACAGGAATAAATAAAGAGGATGTAAATAGCAGTGGTTTCAAGTTCGAAAAATTCAGATTCAGGTAGGATATAGGAAAGCACTGGTTTGGTAATACAGTTGTGGATGAGCAGAACTCCCGAGTACAGTTATTGAGGCTAAAACGTTGTGTAGTTTTAAAAATATGTTAGATAAATACCTAGTAAGTGGTGACGTGTACTTAGCTCTGTGAAGTTCTGTCCAGTGTGTTCTCCGTGAATCTGCACAAGATGTCCTCTCTTGAGCAACTGTACCAGCAGCTGAAAGTGGAGCTTAGTGTTGCTAAGCTTGAGATACGGCGACTGACGGAGGAAAACAAGAAGATTCGAAGTCCTCAGGTCAAGAGAGGAACCTAGTCAGTGGCCGGTCAACATGGAACAAAACTGAAAATCAAGAAGTCTGCTGGAGTGGCGGAAACAACGAAGATCCAGAAGATTGCTGTGGAAACTTCCAACCCATTTTCAGTGTTACCAGACGAATGTGGATTGTCTACTGGGAACGTCACAACGAGCACCAAGGGAGCATTGGCAGACGTGAGTGAGACATCCCTTGATACCCCAATGAAGACCATCAAGAACGTCACGACAAATTCCACAAATGAGGGCAAATATTCTGTTAGTGGGATGGATCTGTAAAGGACCTGCCTAGTATGGGCCAACAGGACTGCTGCAGTGTTCCTCCTTTCTTATGTTCTTATGTAGTAAGTGGTTGAGTGAGGTAGCCAGTGTCCATGGCGTCTATTAAGTGGTTGAGTGAGGTAGCCAGTGTTCCTGGCATCTAGTAAGTGGTTGAGTGAGGTAGCCAGTGTTCCTGGCATCTAGTAAGTGGTTGACTGAGGCAGCCAGTGTTCCTGACATCTAGTAAGTGGTTGAGTGAGGTAGCCAGTGTTCCTGGCATCTAGTAAGTGTAATAAAGTTGGTACCTGGAGAGTTTACCTGGAGAGAGTTCCGGGGGTCAACGCCCCCGCGGCCCGGTCTGTGACCAGGCCTCCTGGTGGATCAGAGCCTGATCCAGAATAACATACATACATTCACCAAACATTCACTGAGTTACATTTTCCTTCCTTTTTCATCAAAAACTGCAAGAAAAGAGCTCTTCAGATCATTAATTCTCCACTCACCAACACCACTCCCAACAAAGTTATAATTCTTCCCAACAGCCAGGTTTGCACTGAACGTTTCTAAAGTATTTTCACAAGCTAACACCAGAGTCGCCATCGCTTCTAGCCCTTCAATATAGGATCTAACCAGGACAAAATCAAAGCACCACGAACCAGTCAACGCAGGAGTTTACACTATACCCTGTGGAGGCTGTGACAGATTTACATAGGTGAAACAGCAAGAAACCTCGACACACCGCCTCAATGAACACATTTACGCATGTAGGAACGATAACTTGAACAACGCCTGTGTACAAAGCCGAAATTCCACCAATCATCTCATGAAATTCAGGGACGCCCAATTAGTGATCAAAGAAACTAATTTCCGCAGACGCAAGTGCCTCGAATCAGCACTGATCGCTGTTTCGAATACAATTAAACAAAACAACGGCAGCTTCACCATCTCCGAAGTCTTAGCAAGAATCCTCATGAAAACAGTAAACCCTGCCATCACATAGTCTCTCCTGTTATACTACACAAAGCACATTACAGAGAGTGAACACTGAAACAAGCTGCCTCTTACCACTCTATATTTGTCCAAACTATTTTTATGTTACCCAAGTAATAGCTTTTATATCCTTTTACTCATGTACGAATTAATTGCTCTGCCATATTGTATTACTACTACTACAACTTATGTCACTACTACTACTACTACTACCACTAGTATTGCACCTCACTCTGAGCCTATATATACCCTCTGTGTCCATGTATTGTTTGTAATGGCTTGATGAAGCTCCTGGAGAGCGAAACGTTGCCACAATAAATGTCACATTACTTGCACATTACTCTCATCTTGTCGGTATTATATACCATTCGTACACAACTTGCACTTGTGTTCTTTTGCTTTACATCTAGTAAGTGGTTGAGTGAGGTAGCCAGTGTTCCTGACATCTAGTAAGTGGTTGAGTGAGGTAGCCAGTGTTCCTGACATCTAGTAAGTGGTTGAGTGAGGTAGCCAGTGTTCCTGACATCTAGTAAGTGGTTGAGTGAGGTAGCCAGTGTTCCTGACATCTAGTAAGTGGTTGAGTGAGGTAGCCAGTGTTCCTGGCATCTAGTAAGTGGTTGAGTGAGGTAGCCAGTGTTCCTGGCATCTAGTAAGTGGTTGAGGTGAGGTAGCCAGTGTTCCTGACATCTAGTAAGTGGTTGAATGAGGTAGCCAGTGTTCCTGGCATCTAGTAAGTGGTTGAGTGAGGTAGCCAGTTGTGGAAAAAGACACTTATGTACAGTTCAGGACATTTATTAAAGGAAACGTTTCGCCACGAGTGGCTTTCTTCAGTCCTAAGGACTGAAGAAGCCACTCGTGGCGAAACGTTTCTTTAATAAATGTCCTGAACTGTACATAAGTGTCTTTTTCCACATCTTGTCGGTATCACCATACCATTTTCCTCGAGGTACCAGTGTTCCGGGCATCTAATAAGTGGTTGAGTGAGGTAGCCAGTGTTCCGGGCATCTAGTAAGTGGTTGAGTGAGGTAGCCAGTGTTCCTGGCATCTAGTAAGTGGTTGAGTGAGGTAGCCAGTGTTCCTGGTATCTAGTAAGTGGTTGAGTGAGGTAGCCAGTGTTCCTGGCATCTAATAAGTGGTTGAGTGAGGTAGCCAGTGTTCCTGGCATCTAGTAAGTGGTTGAGTGAGGTAGCCAGTGTTCCTGGCATCTAGTAAGTGGTTGAGTGAGGTAGCCAGTGTTCCTGACATCTAGTAAGTGGTTGAATGAGGTAGCCAGTGTTCCTGGCATCTAGTAAGTGGTTGAGTGAGGTAGCCAGTGTTCCTGGCATCTAGTAAGTGGTTGAGTGAGGTAGCCAGTGTTCCGGGCATCTAATAAGTGGTTTAGTGAGGTAGCCAGTGTTCCTGGCATCTAGTAAGTGGTTGAGTGAGGTAGCCAGTGTTCCTGGCATCTAGTAAGTGATTGAGTGAGGCAGCCAGTGTTCCTGACATCTAGTAAGTGGTTGAATGAGGTAGCCAGTGTTCCTGGCATCTAGTAAGTGGTTGAGTGAGGTAGTGTTCCTGGCATCTAGTAAGTGGTTGAGTGAGGTAGCCAGTGTTCCTGGCATCTAGTAAGTGGTTGAGTGGGGTAGCCAGTGTTCCTGGCATCTAGTAAGTGGTTGAGTGAGGTAGCCAGTGTTCCTGACATGTAGTAAGTGGTTGAGTGAGGTAGCCAGTGTCCCTGGCATCTAGTAGATGAGTGAGGTACCCAGTGTTTCTGGCATCTAGTAAGTGGTTCAGTGAGGTACCCAGTTTTGCTGGCATCTAGTAAGTGGTTGAGTGAGGTAGCCAGTGTTCTTTGCATCTAATAAGTGGCTGAATGAGGTACCCAGTGTCCCTTGCATCTAGTAAATGGATGAGTGAGGTAGCCAGTGTTTCTGGCATCTAGTAAGTGGTTCAGTGAGGTACCCAGTGTCCCTGGCATCTAGTAGATAGATGAGTGAGGTAGCCAGTGTTTCTGGCATCTAGTAAGTGATTTTGAGGTACCCAGTGTCCCTGGCATCTAATAAGTGGATGAGTGAGATACCCAGTGTCCCTGGCATCTGGTAAGTGGTTGAGCGAGGTACACAGTGTTTCTGGCATCTACTAAGTGGTTGAGCGAGGTACCCAGTGTTCCTGGCGTCTAGTAAGTGGATGAGTGAGGAAGCCAGAGTTCCTGGCATCTAGTAGGTGGTTCAGTGAGGTAGCCAGTGTCCCTGGCATCTAGTAAGTGGATGAGCGAGGTATGCAGTGTTCCTGGCATCTAGTAAGTGGTTGAGGGAAGTAACCAGTGTTCCTGGCATCCCTAGTAAGTGGTTGAGGGAAGTAACCAGTGTTCCTGGCATCACTAGTAAGTGGTTGAGGGAAGTAACCAGTGTTCCTGGCATCTAACTTCTCTTCACTCTCAACATTCCCTACACTGTACAATTCACTCTAACTAATGATCACGTTTCCTAACTTATGAAACACTTTGGGCCGACCCATCAATTTTGACTTACCGATGCATTGTGAGCATATAGTCCTGAAGACTCTGGCAAGTCTTCCCACTACTGCACGATGTATCTAGTAACGATCATGTTCCTGGAAACTGCCTCTCCATCTGCTTCTTGAACGACTATTGTATTTGCACTTAAAACATTACCCGGTATTTTATTCCTCTCCGCAATAGTTCTGTTTGCTAAAATCAACTTGCATACGTTAACATCTTTTCTTCTGCCTCTCAATTCTAATCCATTGTTTTGAGTTATGGACTCATTCACTACCTCAAATAGTTTTTCCGCTTGATCTGTTTGAAATACATATTCAATATCTTAACTGACTGAATGAGATCACGTAGTCTTGGTTTCCTAACAGGAAAAAATGACGAGTGTACTGTGAAGTTTTTCTTCGTGTGTTTTATTTCTGAGTGATGGTGAGAGTTTAGGTCTTATTATCTGTAACGTCTCTAAAAAAAACCTTTGTCTGTGTTTTAATTCGGAGACTAAAACTGAACGACATATTGAAGATGCAGTCAAACAAGTATATTATACGTAATTATTTATGAAATCTGGTGTTTCGTGCTTGAAACTCAGTATCCTGTTATTGCTTGTTAGTTGTTGCTTGTTAGTTATTGCTTGTTATTGCTTGTTAGTAATTGCTTGTTAGTTATTGCTTGTTAGTAATTGCTTGTTAGTAATTGCTTGTTAGTAATTGTTGTTATTGCTTGTTAGTTAAATTGCTTTTGTTATTTTATGGCTTGTTAGTTATTGCTTGTTAGTTTTTGGCTTGTTGTTATCTTTGTTGTTGTTAGTTATTGTTTGTGTTAGTTATTGCTTGTTGTTTAATTTTGGCTTGTTGTTATTGTTTGTGTTATTTATTGCTTGTTGTTAGTTATGGCTTGTTAGTTATTGCTGTTGTTAGTTATTGCTTGTTGTTAGTTATGGCTTGTTAGTTATTGCTTGTTAGTTATTGCTTGTTGTTAGTCATTGTTGTTGTTAGTTATTGCTTGTTGTTAGTTATTGCTTGTTGTTAGTTATGGCTTGTTAGTTATTGCTTGTTAGTTATTGCTTGTTGTTAGTCATTGTTGTTGTTAGTTATTGCTTGTTGTTATTGCTTGTGTTAGTTTACTGCTTGTTATTTATTGCTTGTTATTGCTGCGGGTTAGTTACTGCTTGTTAGTCATTGCTTGTTAGTTATTGCTTGTTAGTCATTGTTGTTGTTAGTTATTGCTTGTTGTTATTGCTTGCTGTTAGTTACTGCTTGTTAGTCATTGCTTGTTATTGCTTGCTGTTATTTTACTGCTTGTTATCATTGCTTGTTTAGTTATTGCTTTGTTAGCTATTGCTTTTTAATTTTTACTGCTTGTTAGTTATGCTTAGTTTTATTGCTTGTTTGCTATTGCTTGTTAATTGCTTTATTAGTTATTGCTTGTTTTTGCTTCTTGTTTAGGCATTGTAGTCTTTGCTTGTTATTGCTTCTGTTAGTTATTGTGTTAGTCATTGGTTTGTTTTTTTTGCTTGTTATTTATTGCTTGTTAGTCATGCTTGTTAGTAAATTGCTTGTTGTAGCCCATGGCTTGTTGTTAGTCATTGCTTGTTGTAGTCATTGCTTGTTTAGCCCATTGTTGTTAGTTATTGCCGGGCACTTTTTTTTAGTTACATATAAATTCACCAAAGATTTCCTCTTCATAAGTTTCTGTGGGTTTATTTGTGGCAAACTTTTCTCCAAAGTTTGTTTAGAATTCACGAGATTCTCAGCAGCTGTAGCTTGAGCAAGTGTGTGGGGGTGTGACGTCACAGGAAGATTGACAAGCTTGAGCAAGTGTGTGGGGGGTGTGACGTCACAGGGAGGTTGAAAGCATGAGCAAATGAGGGGGGTTTTGACGTCACAGGGAGGTTGACAAGCTTGAGCAAGTTTTGGGGGTGTGACGCCCACGGGGGAGGTTACCAGCATGAGCAAGTGTGGGGTGTGACGTCACAGGGAGGTTGAAAGCATGAGCAAGTGAGGGGGGTTTTGACGTCACAGGGAGGTTGACAAGCTTGAGCAAGTATGGGGGGTGTGACGTCACAGGGAGGTTGACAAGCTTGAGCAATGTGTGGGGGTTTTGACGTCACAAGGAGGTTGACAAGGTTGAGCAAGTGTGGGGGGGTTGTGACGTCACAGGGAGGTTGGACAACTTGAGCAAGTGTGGGTGTGAGGGTCACAGGGAGGTTGACAAGCTTGAGCAAGTGTGGGGGTGTGACGTCAGGGAGGTTACAAGCTTGAGCAAGTGTGGGGGGTGTGACGGTCACAGGGAGGTGACAAGCTTGAGCAAGTGTGGGGTGTAAACGTCACAGGGAGGTTGACAAGCTTGAGCAAGTGTGGGGGTGGTTGACTCCCCACGGGGGTTTTGACAAGCTTTTGAGCAAGTGTGGGGGGGTTTTGACGTCACAGAGAGGTTTGACAAGCTTGAGCAAGTGTGGGGGGGTTGTGACCGTCACAGGGAGGTTGACAAGCTTGAGCAAAGTGTGGGGGTGTGACGTTCACAGGGAGGTTGACAAGCTTGACAAGTGTGGGGGTGTGGCGTCACAGGGAAGTTGACAAGCTTGAGAAAAGTGGGGGGGGTGGACGTCACGGGGAGGTTGAAAGCTTGAGAAAAGTGTGGGGGGTGTGACGTCACAGAAGGTTGAAAAGCTTGAGCAAGTGTGGGGGTGTGACGTCACAGGGGGGTTTGACAAGCTTGAGCAAGTGGGGGGGGTGTGACGTCACAGGAGGTTGACAAGCTTGAGCAAGTGTGGGGGGTGACGTCACAGGGAGGTTGACAAGCTTGAGCAAGTGTGGGGGTGTGACGTCACAGGGAGGTTGACAAGCTTGAGCAAGTGTGGGGGGTGTGACGTCACAGGGAGGTTGACAAGCTTGAGCAAGTGTGGGGGGGTTTTGACGTCACAGGGAGGTTGACAAGCTTGAGCAAGTGTGGGTGGTGTGACGTCACAGGGAGGTTGACAAGCTTGAGCAAGTGTGGGGGGTGTGACGTCACAGGGAAGTTGACAAGCTTGAGCAAGTGTGGGGGTGTGACGCCCACAGGGGGGTTTTGACAAGCTTGAGCAAGTGTGGGGGGTGTGACGTCACAGGGAAGTTGACAAGCTTGAGCAAGGGGGGGGTGTGACGTCACAGGGAGGTTGACAAGCTTGAGCAAGTGTGGAGGGTGTGACGTCACAGGAAGGTTGACAAGCTTGAGCAAGTGTGGGGGGTGTGACGTCACAGGTTGACAAGCTTGAGCAAGTGTGGGGGTGTGACGTCATAAAGGGAGGTTGACAAGCTTGAGCAAGTGTGGGGTGTGAACGCACAGGGGGGTTGACAAGCTTGAGAAAGTGTGGGGTGTGACGTCACAGGGAGGATGACAAGCTTGAGCAAGTGTGGGGGGTTTTGACGTCAATAGGTAGGTTGACAAGCTTGACAAGTGTGGGGGGTTGTGACGTCACAGGGAGGTTGACAAGCTTGAGCAAGTGTGGGGGGTTTGTGACGTCACAGGAGGTTGACAAGCTTGAGCAAGTGTGGGGGTGTGACGTCACAGGGAGGTTGACAACTTGAGAAAGTGTGGGGGGTGTGACGTCACAGGGAGGATGACAAGCTTGAGCAAGAGTGGGGGGTTTTGACGCCCATGGGTGGGTTGACAAGCTTGAGCAAGTGTGGGGGGTTGTGACGTCACAGGGAGGTTGACAAGCTTGAGCAATGTGGGGGGTGGGGACGTCACAGGGAGGTTGACAAGCTTGAGCAAGTGTGGGGGGGGTTGACGTCACAGAAGGTTGACAAGCTTGAGCAAGTGTGGGGGGTGTGACGTCGCAGAAGGTTGACAAGCTTGAGCAAGTGTGGGGGTGTGACGTCACAGGGGGGTTTTGACAAGCTTGAGAAAGTGTGGGGGTTGACTTCACAGGTTGACAAGCTTGAGCAAGTGTGGGGGGGTTGTGACGTCACAAGGAGGTTGACAAGCTTGAGCAAGTGTGGGGTGTGTGACGTCACAGTCCCCCCCTCCGTCACAATCTTATTGTAGCCAGCTGGTCCAGTGGCTAACGCGTCGGTCTAGAGATTTATGACTCTCTGAAGAGTTTCATGACTCTCTGAAGAGTTTCATGACTCTGAAGAGTTTCATGACTCTCTGAAGAGTTTCATGACTCTCTGAAGAGTTTCATGACTCTCTGAAGAGTTTCATGACTCTGAAGATTTTCATGACTCTGAAGAGTTTCATGACTCTCTGAAGAGTTTCATGACTCTCTGAAGAGTTTCATGACTCTCTGAAGAGTTTCATGACTCTGAAGAGTTTCATGACTCGCTTCATGGACGTGACTTTGAGTGTTGGTGAGGGTGTTAACCTAGCGTGATTTATCTGTGAAATGTCAACATGTCGCCTTCTGCTGGCCTGCTGGAAATCATCTGAAGAACTTTATAATATATGCATGAAATATTCATCACCATCCCAGATACACTTGCAATGGCAACCGGTTCTGCAAGGCGGTGTGCTGAGTGCTTGCACCAGCTGAACTACATTCGTTGAAGAACCAGCAGTAGCATCATCACTAGCGGTAGCGTCATCAGTAGTAGTAGCAGCACTAGCAATAGCAGTAGCATTATCACTAGCAGTAGTATGTGATGAATGGTTTCGAAAAACCGACAACATCGTGGGATCTTGGTACAAAGACTTCAAAGCTTGCCCAACCTTTGGACGACGACCTACTTACACTAGTGGCAGGTCCCACTGTGATCCCGCCTCCTCCTGCTTCACCTCACCGTTCTGCAGTATATAAGCCACCTCTCTGGCCCTATGCTGCATTTCCTACAAGAGTGATGGACTGAACACATCGATTCCAGGTTGAGGGACTGATTACCTCAAACTTCTCCTCTCCTTACCGATTTCAACTTTGTATTGGACTGATGAAGCCACTGTGTGGCGAAACGTTTTTTCAATAAAGATTCCCATGTGTTGCATAAGTGTCTCAATTCTTCAACTAGCAGTAGTAGCAGCATCATCACTAATAGTAGTAGCAGCAGTAGCATCACTAATAGTAGTAGCAGCAGTAGCATCATCACTAGCAGTAGCATCATCACTAGCAGTAGCATCATCACTAGCAGTAGCATCATCCCTAGCAGTAGCATCATCACTAGCAGTGGCATCATCAGTAGCAGTGGCATCATCACTAGCAGTAGCATCATCCCTAGCAGTAGCATCATCACTAGCAGTGGCATCATCAGTAGCAGTGGCATCATCACTAGCAGTAGCATCATCCCTACAGTAGCCATCAGTACGTGGCATCATCCTAGCTGGGATCACACTAGAGTAGCCCCACCACAGTAGCCCTCATCATAGCCCA
>NC_069443.1:38037015-38174107 GCF_026875155.1 Cherax quadricarinatus | reverse complement strand
TAAAGGGATTTTGCAACCTGCACTTTTGTTGTCAGTTGGTTTTTTTTCCTTTAATAAGTGTAATTTCATGTACTTTAAGTAATTAGTTTATTCTCCTGCAGTGTTTGCAACCTTTTGCCTAAGCCATTACACTTTTCCCTGTTTCCCCATTTATTTGCTTTTATATATTCTATGTTTTATCTGTGATTATTCACCAATGTGCATTACATTTTGCTATTTGTATACCCAAAGTCATTGACTGCATTTTTGGGAAACTGCTTATTACTTAAATTACCAAATTACTTGGAGTTCATTAATTTTGACCCGGAGATTTGAAATTTTGTTTTTGCCGTTGTACACCTGCTAAACCAGTGTACACCAGCTAACACGTGTACAACCCTGCTAACACCAGTGTACACCTGCTACACAGTGTACACCCTTTAACACCAGTTAACCTTTGCCATATTCTTGAATTTAATATTGCATTTTTATTTAATTTTATTTTTGTGCAATATAGATTTCTTGATACAGTGTATTTTTTTTCTGTGATTTTTGGCACTATCCCATACTCTGATATCTTTGCGTGTCAACTTCCCTTTGTGCAAGTGAATTACCTTTTTTTTGCATTCCAATTTTGCAACGCCAGCCCTGCAATCTTTTTAAAACTGTGCTTGCAGCACAGTTTAGTGTTGTGTAGTACCTGATTTATTTTAAATTTTGTGCAATTTTTGCTCCCAGTGTTTACAGTTCAACTCTTTTCATAATTTTGTTGCCAGTCCCCTGGTGTAATTATTGACCCCCCTTAGCTCATTTTGTGCATTTCCCCTGTAGTTCTTCCCCTGCATACATCTCTTTTTTTGTGTTTCAGAGTGTACCACTTTTTTTTTGTTTTGCTCAAATTATTTCCATCACTAAGCAGTTTACCTAGTACCTGGTGCCGTGTTCTCTCTGACTCTGTGTTGAATTGTAGCCAGTGCATACCATTTCTTGCTCTGCCCTGTTTACCCTCTTCGTGACCTGCTTGCGTTTGAACAATTGACGTCATGACTAAGACACGCGTGGCCGTACCGTTAGGGCCAGATTTGCTGATGGGGGCCTCAGCCAGCGGAACACGCGGCAGGGCATCGAAGCCCCGTGACAGTTGGTCAACTTGTGGTTCAAGTCTCGACCACCAGTGGGCCGGCTAATCGTCCATTTCCCGACCCTTCTTTTGATGGTCGTTCAAATAGGTTAGAGCCATGGTTGCAGTCAGTCGAGACGACTGTTAAGGCCCATTTTATAGTCCCACGGACGCACAGTAAAATTCGTGCTGCTGTTGCAGCAGTGGATCTCACCCGGGATGATATAGTGCCTTTGTGCAGCTCAATCGCGTTTTGAGATTCAGTTTGGACGAGGCTTAAGGGGAATTTAGGCGGTTTATTTTCGGCGTAGTCGCCCCAACGCCATTACATTGAGATCATTAACAGGTCTTGGCCGAATGTCAAAACTGGCACGAAAACCCCTTGGGCTTGGGATTTTCCGGTTTAAGCAGCCATCCAAAGATTTTATGTGCCCATCAGCTCCACTAAGTGGGTGAATGGTGACGACTGTATAAAGCTAAGGACCCCTCATACATGCTGGCTGTAGGCTCATGCGGAGGGATGCTCCCCCTAACCCCGGGGTGCCCTTGATGCGCTGGCTCGGCCCTCAGCCCCGACGTCCTGGGTGCAACGAGCCATGACGCGATTTAAGCCGCCTGCCGAGCAAGCCCGGTTTGTCGCTTTGCGGATGATCCTATACCCCTCCTTCCGGCGCGTCCACAGTGACCCGGCGGGCCAGCCGAAGTCCTTTTACTCGCTGCTGTCAGACCGCAAGCCCACAAAGTTTCTAACCCCAGTCCCCACGTAACAGTCTAGCCCAAGTAAAATATTGACCACGAGTAAGCAACAGTTAGTCTCATAAAAAAAAACAGTCTTCGACTTCCTGGACCAGCTCCTGCACCCAACATCTTGCTCCTGGTGGATTTTCAAATTAAGGCACTAAAATGGGAGGAATTTTGCAAATAATATTGTATGCAGTAATAAAACCAGGAGGCAGCTCTGATGAAAACTCACAACTCACACGGCTTTTATATACTCTGCCCAAAATCATATTTAAACCAGCCATATTGTGCCTACTAGGAATGGGAATACACTAGACTTCATCTCACTAACCAATGATGATCTGATAAGAAAATGTCACCCATATCAAAAAACAATATACTCAGATCACAACATTAATATGAGGTCAGACATGTATGCGCGGAGCGCCCAGACCGACATAATGAGATTTGTCACGAGGGAGCAATTCACCAAATTCAACTTCAATACAAAAACAAAGTGGGACCAAGTTAAACCAATCCTACCCGATATTAAGCGTGGGGAAGATATGACTAAGCTACACAGACCCCAACTTATGGCCTAGAAACAGATAACTTGGTGGCATCGATGTATGCTCAAGGAGCTTATTCCTCTAAGAAAAAGGAGGAGTAGATGTAAATAGAAGAGGACAAGGCGCTCTCTTTAGCAGGGCGACGGAAAGAATAACAAGAGCCGGCTAAAAGGTGAGTCAATCTATCTGAAATGCCGTTGAGGGATGACAACTGGTCAGAGAAGATAGAACAAAAAGATGAACCTAAGCTAAAGGCAGAGAATCTTATAGGAGTTCAGGAATCGCGGGAGAGAACTAATAGGCATAAATGAAATCGCGAAAGAAACCCAAAGTATTTCTTTCCTAGATCCAAGTCAACGCTTGCGGAGGAACTGAACGTCCAGTATTGGGCCCTTTAGACTTAAACAAGATGGGTCCTACGAGATGACAGCGGGAAATGAGTGAGCTACTCAAGTCCCTAGATGACTCTGTTTTTAGCAAGCCCCACTAACCCAGCCTGAGAGCGTAGATCAAAATTGAATTTTTTATGAGAGAGCCACAGATTTGGTTAACCCATGCTATCTGATGTTATTCTGAAGCCAAAGGACTTCGAACAGGAGATAAATGACTGCTGCACTCTGCCCCAGGGCCAGAATCAGGGACTCCGTGTTCATCAAGAACTGCAAGATGAAGCCCCTATCCAGAGCCTTTACCTCCTTTGGAGAAGGCGGAGCATGGACAAGGGGGTCGTACCCTCAGTTACTAAAAAAACAGACATAGCCCCACTCCACCAAAGGGGGGCAGTTAAAGCAACAGCAAAGAATACAGGAATGATAGCTTCTACACCCATATCATAAAGAAATCTTTGAAAAGAGTCCTAAGTAGCATGATTCACACCATCTAGAAACCTCAATCAGTTACAAACCCAGGTGCAACAGGGGTTTAGAAAGGCGGTTCCTGTCTGTCTCAATATTGGATCTCTACGACAAGGTCCTTGATGCACTAGAAGACAAAAAGAATGCAGATGTAATTTATCCTGACTTTGGCTAAAAGCCTTCGACATGTGTGACCATGGAATAATAGTGCACCAAAATGCGTGCTAAAGGAATAATAGGGATTTGTCGGTTCGTTGGATCTAATAATTTCCTCACTAACAGAACACGTGAGTAGTAGTCAACAAGAGTAATGTCCGAGTCCAGGCACGGTGGAAATGAAAAGCTCTTTTCACTAGCGCACTGGACTCGGCTTCCCTCTTGTTCATCATCCTCATATTGACTAGACAAGGTTGTCAGCCACAGCACCGTGTCTCTTTCCTTTGCTGATGTGACACCCGTCTCTGCCTTGACAGTGTCTTCCATTGCAGAACACTGCAGGCTCCAGGCGGACATTCAACAAATCTTTCAGTTGGGTGCAGAAAACAATATGAAGTTCAACGATGAGAATTTCAATTACTCTGAAATGGTAAACACGGGAAATTAAATCTTCATCCAGAGTACAAAAACAAATTCTGGCCACATAATTGGACGCGAAACACCAACGTCAAAGAACCTGGGGAGTGATCAAGTCGGTGGATCTCACCTTCGAGGATATAACAATGTATCGATCGCATCTGCTGAAAAATGACTGGATGGATTAATGAGAACTTCAAAACGAGGGATGCCAGACCCAGGATGACTCTCATTCAGACACTTGTTCTATCTAGGCTGGGGAATTTGCTGCACACTAACAGCTCCTTTCATGGCAGGTGAATTGATGGACCTTGAAAATTTGTACAGAGAACCTTCACGGCGCGCATAACGGAGATAATAGACCTCAATTACTGGGAGCACTTGAGGTTCCTGAACCGTGTATTCCTGGAAGCAGGCAGGAGGATACATGATTTTTATACACCTGGAAAATATAGATGGACTAGTACCGAACTTGCACACTAAAATCACTCACTGACGAAAGCAAAAGACTTGGCAGACGATTGCAACATCCCCCAATTGAAAAGCTGGGGTTGTCACTAGCACTTAGAGACCATAACAATAAGGTGTCAGGGGCCCGAGATGTTAACTTGCCTCACAGCATACTAAGGGGGATTTAATATACAGTCCCTGGCAAGTCTTCAAGATGCACTGACATAGCACCTATTGTCAGTTTGATCAAGCCGGGCGGCTGTTGTCGTTCGTTGGTATGCGTGCAGCAGCAATAACAGCATGGTGATCAGGCTGGATCCCCAGGAGGCTGCCCCCGGTCACACGATCCGGGTCGCAGGGGCGTTGACCCCGGAACTCTCTCCAGGTTGTAAACTTCCAGGTAACCTAGCAATACGTCTCACAGAAAACACACCACCTCAACCTCACCGGCTAAGCGCATAGTGACTTGTTTCAACTGTGGCAAATGCGGCACTACCGATCGGAGTGTTACAAACCTAAGTCCCCGCAAAGTAACCGTCACCGTCCCCATGCTCAGTATCAAAGTAAGCGTCACCGTCCCCACGCTCAGTATCAAAGTAACCGTCACCGTCCCCATGCTCAGTCTCGCGAGGGAGTCTGTATGTACCACAATACTTCCAGTCATACCTCCAATGAGTGTAACAAGCTGCGAAGTATGCTGTCAGCTGAGTGGAGCAAGCAGTCGTCACGCAATGCACGTGCTAGTAGAAGCCCTTCCACTAGTTCGGGGGAAGAGGCGCGTCCGAGAAACCAGTGAAAGACATAGTAACCCTGTCGGAGTCGCTGTATTCCGTCCCTGTCCACAATGCGTTCACCGCCCTCGGCAGTGATACGCTTGTTAGGTAAGACACATATGCAACAGTTAGGTATCTTTATTATGAAACGTTTCGCCTACACAGTAGGCTTCTTCAGTCAAGTACAGAAAAGTTGTTAGGTAAGGCACATATGCAGTTGATAGAAGCAGAAGATACTTGAAGACGATGTAATCAGTCCATCACCCTTAAAGTTTTGAGGTGGTCAGTCCCTCAGTCTGGAGAAGAGCATTGTTCCATAGTATGAAACTTTTCTGTACTTGACTGAAGAAGCCTACTGTGTAGGCGAAACGTTTCATAATAAAGATACCTAACTGTTGCATATGTGTCTTACCTAACAACCTGTCGGTATTTTATACCATTTTAAGTGATACGCTTGCCGACAGTGAGGAAACAGAGTGTCTTGACGTTGTTGCCGAGACTCGTACCGTACCTTCCAGGTCGAGCCTCGTCAACAAGCGTCGAGCCTCAAGCAGCTGTGACTCCGGGGATTGCATCGGCCTGTCATGCCTTCATGTTCGGTATGACAACCCGTGTGGACCGCTCATCGAGTCCACTGTCCACCATAAGCCTGTCCAGCTTTTCCTAGATACAGGTTCGGTGGTTAACATTGTCCGCTCCACTCTTTTCCGAGACATTGGCCTTCACGCGGCCATGTTGACAGAGCCGTCTGTCATTCAGACCTTGAGAGGAGTCTCAGGTAATCCGCTGACGGTTTGTGGTGGTACAACGTTAGAATTTGCGGTCCAGGGTCACAAGCTGTCAGCAAAATTCTTAGTCGTAGATAGTATTGTTTTCCCTGGTGACCTGCTCATAGGGTTCAAAACCATGGCAGACCTTAGGATCCGCTTAGATCCAGCTGAGTGGAAAGCAGAATTCAATGGAGTGGATATGCCCTTCTGGGGCGTGCGCTTAGGATCCACTACGTGCTACTCTGTTTCAGAGTATACACAGTGCCTGGAATCGTTGAAAACCTGTGGTTTCTGTAGCACATTCTCCCCGGGGTCGGTCTCTTGTCCTGATCGACCTCGTAGTAGAGCTCGTTGCCCGTCACCTCCTGGCCATCAGCGCTTAGTTACCAGTGAAATCCAGTCTGGGGACGCCCAGTCTAACCTTCACTCTAACTCTGACACTGTTGTAGAGAACAGCAGTTGTCAAGCCACAGTATCCCTGCCGGCAGGCGACTGTCTGACTCGTGTCATGGCATTAGCGAGCAGAGTTACTGCTTGTACAAAGTATGACGTCACTTTGTCAGCTAACTCGCTCACTCTGTAATGGTGTACGTGTGCAGAGCTTTTGATGGAGTAATGTGATGGTGAAAACGAAACGTGAAGATGTCTTGGGACTCTCCCGTTGAACAATCCTGGCACACAGTGACACGTGGTAACGTTGCAAGTCATTGTTGTCAACATGCACAGTCGAGAATTTCCCTGCTGGTAAGATAACTCACTATGGTGACCTTGTCAGATTCCATCTCCAAAGTGACGATTGGAGGGTGAAGCCCCAGTGATTCCTCGTGCATGCTGAAGCTCTACCAGGCGAGGCTGCTGATGACTCTTACAAACAACAGGCAAGTGCTGGAAGATGATCTAGATTTGACCAGACTTTAATGAAGTGGTCCCAAAACTTGCTCCAGGTTCTCAATTTGCAAAGTTCTGCCCATGTCGCACTGATGGTGAGTCGATGGGTTTGACCCACTGATATACTCAACCGTATTCCACTTGAACAAATGTACTAAACCCTTTATGACTGCGTATCCCCTGCACATGCGCAAAGAGTCTTCGACGAAGAAATTACAAGCGGATGCTACGTGATGGAGTTATTGAGGAGTCCACTTCCCCCGTGGAATGCCTCCCCTTATTATGGTCACAAAAATGAAAAAGGACGGAACTGGCGCACGCCCTCGATTAAGCGTTTACAGGGAACTGATGTAGGTACGATCCCAGACACTTTCCGTTGCCAGTTCTGACGCTGTTGAAGAACATCAGGCGAAAAGTCTTTTCTACTCTTGACCTTCTCAGGGTTCTCGGCACAGATCCCCCTCGATGATGAGAGCTGAGAGTTGACAGCTTTCTCTTTGCAAAATTGGTCCTTACCATGTTCAGGAGGATGCCCTTTGGCTGGCACGGAAGCACAATCCCCACCGTTTAGTCGTTTGATTACGACATTTTTTCCGCACCCTCCTCAGGTGGCACGCTCTTGGTCTACCTAGATGAGATCTCATAGATACATGGTCGCAAGATGTCCCATCACATCTAGACGAAACTTGACAGGGTATTGGACAGGTTAGCTACAGCAAACCTTAACGGTTAAGCTCCTCCAAATGTCATTTACTCCCAGAAGGAAATAAAATTTCTGGGTACGTTGTGACTCAGAATGGCATAAGACAGAGAGTCCTAAAATCTCGCGCCGTGCTGGCAAATTACCCAGACCCATGACGGCGGATTGCAGGTCCGGTCATTACATAGGCCTGGCGGGTTTCTAACCACACCTTTATTCGCAGGTTTCTCCACTAGTGCTCGAACCCCTGACAAGATTACTCAAGAAGGATGCACTAATTTTGTGTGCGAAGATTATTGTGATCAGGAATGGATACGTTGCCCTTTTGTCCTTTCTAAGATCAAGTTATCATCAGCCCCAACCCTTAGATTCCCTTAGATTTCAACAAGGCATTTAACCTTGAAGACTGTTTTGGCGAGGGGAGGGGGAGCTATTGTCTGGACGTGGGCAGCAAAGTTGGCTTGGAGCAGTCTGCTAACAGGAACTAATGGTACAGCCAACAGCATCATTGCTTATGATAGAAGCGTGTCACTTTACTAAAGTCGGAAGTCAAATTTTTCAGGGACAGAAGCTAGAAGCTTTAGCCATTGTTGGGCCCTATGAGTAATCTTTACGGGATTTCTTATGAGAATTAATCCTATCAAGGATTTACCACAGATCATATACCCTTTATTGGCCCTTTTTGCGAATAAGAATCTCTAGGCTTATGAGGGGAACAGCATGCTAGGTGGTCGCTAAGTCATGACTAAAACACTCGAAGTGGCTATGTTCAAGGTGAAGACAAATGTTGTAGATGATTGCCTGTTCGACGGCATATAGCATTCGTGAGGCTCTGGTAACTCGTTCTCTGTTGAGGATCTCGAGACGAGCCCAACGACAGGACCCTGTGTGGTCTCAGTCCTTCGTTTTCCTGACCAAGGAGAAGGAAGCTTTGAATTACAGGTCTAGTCTACCAAGTTCAATGTAGGATTTGGTGATAAACCAATGTGTTATGTGCTGTGTTGCCCCACAGATGTGGATCACCGGCCAGAAACATATACCAAATGGTGGATACCGGAGTCCATGATACCAGCTAATCTCTAGGTTGATAACAATTCCACAGGTGTAGCGCACCCCGGAAGGCCGCGATATTATCTAAAAGGCACGAATGAAATATTTCTGGCCTAGCTGGCAGCGGTCATTCCAAGCATGTACACCAGAGTGTTGTTTGCCTACAGCCTATAAGGATACCATTACGGGTCATAACTCCATTCTAAAGAATCCCATTACATAAGGAGCCCTGGGAGGAACTTCTGTCGAACCTGTGACGAAACTTTGACCTCAGAGAAGGTAAATTAGCACCGGCTCTTGTAATGTAGATAACTTGACGCAGGACAGTGAAATAGTACCATTCTGATAAACACACACCGAAACGGTCGCTCGTGCTCTTCCGTGAGCATGGTTATTCATCATATGGGCCAATGTGTCATTCAGTCAGACAATGGGTCTGAGTTTATAAATGGCAATATAATGCAGGATCTTTGCTCCGATTCAACATTCACACAAAGAAACAGTAGCTCAGCCAAACACCTGCGAGTAATGGTCTTGATGAACGCTTAAAAATCACAAAGTCATGGAGGTGCTCAGGGTAACCGTTAACCCAAAGTTGTCTACATGGGATGTAGGCTATCCCAGAATGTTCAGTGTAAATTACAATTCCTCCATCAAACAGCTCGATCGGTGAGAATGAGACAACTCATTTTCGTTTGTTTGGCTATGAAAAGCGCGTAAATATGAAATTCTGTTTGCTCCACCTAGACCTAACTTATGTACCTGTTTACACACAAGTGTTGTAAAGATGCGGCAACGGGCGGACAGCTGGTCTTCCAGCGGGGTACGAGAGAAACCTTATGAAAGATACTGATAGGTTGCACGTCTGAGCGCCAATGCCCCGCGATAGGAAAAGCAAAGTGGAACCAGGTTGCAAAGTTATGTTGCTCAACCCAGTGCAGAAACAGGCTCATCACTAACGTCGTCCCAAAATTTGTGGGTCCTTACCGTGTCCTACGGACAGTATCTGTCGGCAATAAAGTTACGAGGTGAGGGAGGATTGCTACGGGAAACTATCAAGGAAGCCCACCGTAGTTCACTTGAAAGTATGTGGACTATGTGCAAGGCCGCCGAAGCAGAGCTGGTGTTGCGTCTGCAATTGTACATGCACCATCAGAACACAATGCTAGGGGACAACCCGCTCTATCCATTCCTACCCACTACTACTGTTACGGAATACGGCAGTCAGGCTCAATATTATGGCCTGCGACCCGGACAACAGTACATTTCTGTGACATTGACGTACCTTACTGACTCGTCTGCTCCTACGCCCTAGTCTATTATAATTGTATGATTGCAGAAATGGTTATAAATGAGCAAACATGTATAGGCTAGTTGATATGGAGTAGGGTGGACACATCATGTCATTATGTAAATACATTTAGAAAGGGAGGCGTACCCAGAGTGTATAAATTCCTGAAATATATAGTAATTATGTAGGTATGTGCAAACAGTGGATGTGTTGATAAAATAAAAAGTGATGTATTATGGTCAAGCCGTCTGCCATCTGAGTCACATGTACAATTAGGAATTGCTACTGTCTTCAGTAATTGTTTGCAGATGTGATGGTGCCAAAACATCGTTCGTAGACCGAGTGGTCAACTAGAAGTTCAGCCCTGCGGGACAAACCTGTATATAGAATATTTCAGTCTAGTGCTGTTGGTATCCGGACTCCTCTCCTCGATGAAAACGCGTGGGAAAAAAAGTTTTCTCTTCCATGGATGGGGAGAGTTTTTTTTTTGCCTGTTGCATTTTTATGTCCATTTTTGATTTACTATGTGAGCGAAAAGACAGTCCCTCTCTGGGGTAGCTAGTGTACGTAATTCACTTTATACCAAAAGGCCCACCAGTATTGTCACGTCGGAACGACGCGAGGTGCTGATGGCCGAGCAAATGTAGGACAGCCTGTACTGTCAGAACACACAAGCCTAGCGTCTGTCTGACTAGTTCATATTTCGCGGCATTTAGGTGCTGCCCTCTGTAGGCTCACCAGGTCAGTGGGAGGCTGAGCCCATTCACTCTCACTCCTAGGCCGACCCACTTGATAGACACAAGAGCTCCCCCTCCACGGACTGGCTTGCGGTCACTCCCTCACACTGCCCGTTGTGTACTCACTCCTATCCAATTAAAGCCAAACTAGTCCACGGCCGTATCATTGCTACCTACGTTACCTTCCTCGGCACTAAACCGCTGTTCAGCAGCAAGAACAGCAATAACAACAGCATGCTTCCCTGTGTTCAGTGACAGCATGCTTCCCTGTGTTTGGTGGCAGCATGCTTCCCTGTTTCGGTGACAGCATACTTCTGTTGTTTGGCTGTCAAACACGATTCCTGGTTTGGGGACAGTATGACTGTTCCATGCTTGTTTGGCGGTGACAGCATGGTTCCCTGTGTTTGGTGGAAAGCATGCTTCCTTGTGTTTGGTGAAAGATACTTACCTGCATTTGGTGACAAGCCATGTTCCCATGTGTTTGGTACAGCATGCTTCCCTGTGTTTGCGTGAGTGCATGCTTCCTGTTTTCGGTGGCAGCATGTTTCCTGTGTTTCGGTGACTGGGCATTGCTTCCCTGTGTTTGGTGACAGCATGTTCCCTGTGTTGGTGATGACAGCATACTTCCCATGTGTTTGGTGGGAGAATGCTTCCCTGTGGTGACAGCATAACTTCCCCTGTGTTTGGTGACAGAATGTTCCCTGTGTTTGGTGAGAGAATGCTTCCCTGTGTTTGGATGACTGAATGCTTACCTGAGTTTGGTGAGAGAATGCTTCCCTGTGTTTGGTGACAGCATGTTTCCTGTGTTGGTGTCAGCATGTTCCCTGTGTTTGGTAGACAAAATACTTCCCAGTATTTGGTGCACAGCATACTACACTGTTTTTGGTGGCTGTTGATTTAACCTGTGTTTGGACAGCATGCTTCTTGTGTTGGGTGACAGCATGCTTCCCTTGTGTTTTGGTGACAGCCATGCTTCCCTGTGTTTGGCCGGACAGCATACTTCCCCTGTGTTTGGTGAGGGGAGCATGCTTCACCTGGTGTTTGGTGACTGTCATCTACCTGTGTTTTGGTTGACAGCATGCTTATCGGGTTGGGTGACAGCATATTCCCTGTGTTTGGTGACAGCATACTTCCCTGTGTTTGGTGACAGCATGCTTCCCTGTGTTTGGTGACAGCATGCTTCCCTGTGTTTGGTGACAGCATACTTCCATGTGTTTGGAGGGAGTATGCTTCCCTGTGGTGACAGCATGCTTCCCTGAGTTTGGTGACAGCATGCTTCCCTGTGTTTGGTGAGAGCATGCTTCCCTGTGTTTGGTGACAGCATGCTTCCTTTGTTTGGTGACAGCATGTATTGCCTGTGTTTTGGTGACAGCATGATTTCTGTGTTAGTGACAGCATGCTTCCCTGTGTTTAATGACAGCATACTTCCCTGTGTTTGGTGACACCATGATTCCCTGTGTTTTGTGACAGCATACTTCCCTGTGTTTGGTGACAGCATGCTTCCCTGTGTTTGGTGACAGGATGCTTCCCTGTGTTTGACAGCATGCTTCCCTGTGTTTGTTGACAGCATGCTTCCATGTGTTTGGTGACAGCAAACTTCCATGTGTTTGGTTACAGCATGCTTCCCTATGTTCGGTGACAGCATGCTTCCCTGTGTTTGACAGCATGCTTCCCTGTATTTTGTGACAGCATACTTCCATTTGTTTGGTGACAGCATGCTTCCCTGTGTTTGGAGAGAGCATGTTTCCCTGTGTTTGTTGACAGCATGCTTCCCTGTGTTTGGATGAGAGCAAGTTCCTTGTGTTTGGCGTGTGGCGAAGTGCCAGCACGGTTCCTGGCTGGTTTGGAGACAGCATGCTTCCCGGTGTTTGGTTGGACAGCATACTTTCCCTGTGTTTGGTGACAGTATGCTTCCATGTGTTTGGGTTGAAGAGCATACTTCCTGTGCTCCTGGTGGACAGAATGCTTCACTGTGTTTGTTTGTTGACAAAGTGCTTCCCTGTGTTGATGACAGCAAGCTACCTGTGTTTGGTCGAAGAGCGTGACTTCCCTGTGTTTGGTGACAGCATACTTCCAGTGTTTGGTGGTCCGCATGCTTCCTGTGTTTGTGACGCATGGCCTTCCCTGTGTTTGGTGACAGCATGCTTCCCTGTGTTGGTGACAGCATGCTTACCTGTGTTTGGTGGACAACATGTATCCCTGTGTTTTGGTCGACTGCATGCTCCACTGTGTTGGTGACGGCATACTTCCCTATGTTTGGTGACAGGATGCTTCCCTGTGTTTGTTGACAGCATGCTTCCCTGTGTTTGGTTGCAGCATGCTTCCCTGTGTTTGGTGACAGAATGCTTCCCTGTGTTTGGTGGCAGCATGCTTCCCTGTGTTTGGTGAGAGCATGCTTCCCTGTGTTTGGTGACAGCATGATCCAATGTGTTTGGTGAGAGTATGCTTCCCTGTGTTTGGTGACAGTATGCTTCCCTGTGTTTGTTGACAGCATACTTCCCTGTGTTTGGTGACAGCATGCTTCCCTGTTTTTGGTGACAGCTTACTTCCCTGTGTTTGGTGACAGCATGCTTTCCTGTGTTTGGTGACAGCATGATTCCCTGTGTTTGGTGACAACATACTTCCCAGTATTTGGTGACAGCATACTTCACTGTGTTTGGTGGCAGGATGCTTCCCTGTGTTTGACAACATGCTTTCTTGTGTTTGGTGACAGCATGCTTCCTTTTGTTTGGTGACAGCATGCTTCCCTCTGTTTGGCGACAGCATACTTCCTTGTGTTTGGTGAGAGCATGCTTCCCTGTGTTTGGTGACTGCATACTTCCCTGTGTTTGGTGACAGCATGCTTCTCTGTGTTTGGTGACAGCATACTTCCCTGTGTTTGGTGACAGCATACTTCCCTGTGTTTGGTGACAGGATGCTTCCCTGTGTTTGTTGACAGCATGCTTCCCTCTGTTTGTTGACAGCATGCTTTCCTGTGTTTGGTGGCAGCATTCTTCCTTGTGTTTGGTGACAGCATGCTTCCCTGTGTTTGGTGACAGGATGCTTCCCTGTGTTTGTTGAGAGCATGCTTCCCTGTGTTTGGTGACAGGATGCTTCCCTGCGTTTGGTGACAGCATGCTTCCCTGTGTTTGGTGACAGCATACTTCCCTGTGTTTGGTGACAGCATACTTCCATGTGTTTGGTGACAGCATGCTTCCATGTGTTTGGTGACAGCATGCTGCCCTATGTTTGGTGACAGGATGCTACCCTGTGTTTTTGACAGCATGCTTCCCTGTGTTTGGTAATAGCATACTTCCCTGTGTTTGGTTGACAGGATACTTCCCTGTGTTTGGTGACAGCATACTTCCCTGTGTTTGGTGAAACTGCCTTCCAGATTTTGTGACAGTATGCTTCCCTGTGTTTGGTGACAGTATGCTTCCTTGTGTTTGGTGACAGCATATTTACCTGTATTAGGTGAGAGCATGCTTCCCTCTGTTTGGTGACAGCATGCTTCCCTGTGTTTGGTGACAGCATGCTTCCCCTGTGTTTGGTGCAGCATGTTTACTGTGTTTAGGTGTCTGCATGCTTCCCTGTGTTTGGTGACAGATGATTCCCTGTGTTTGGTGACCAGCATACTTCCATGTGTTTGGAGAAGGGAGATGCTCACTGTGGTGTGACAGCATGGTTCCCTGAGTTTGGTGACAGCTGCTCTCCCTGTGTTTTTGGTGAGAGCTATTGCTTCCCTGTGTTTGTGAAGCATGCTTCTTTTGTGTTCGGTGACCAGCATGCGTCCCCTGTGTTGTGGTGACAGCATGTTTCCCTGTATTTGGGTATGCCATGCTTTCCTGTGTTTGGTGACAGCATGCTTCCCTGTGTTTAATGACAGCATACTTCCCTGTTTGGTGACAGCATGATTCCCTGTGTTTTGTGACAGCATACTTCCCTGTGTTTGGTGACAGGATGCTTCCCTGTGTTTGGTGACAGCATGCTTCCCTGTGTTTGTTGACAGCATGCTTCCATGTGTTTGGTGACAGCATACTTCCATGTGTTTGGTTACAGCATGCTTCCCTATGTTTGACAGCATGCTTCCCTGTATTTTGTGACAGCATACTTCCATTTGTTTGGTGACAGCATGCTTCCCTGTGTTTGGAGAGAGCATGTTTCCCTGTGTTTGTTGACAGCATGCTTCACTGTGTTTGGTGAGAGCATGCTTCTGTGTGTTATGGGTGACAGCACGGTTCTTGTGTTTGGTGACAGCATGCTTCCCTTTTGTTTGGTGGACAGCATACTCCCTGTGTTTTGTGACAGTATAGGCATTCCCTGTGTTTGGTGACAGATAATTCCATGATGTTTTTTCCTTGGAAGGACTGATATCCCATGTGTTTGACAGGATGCTTCCCTGTGTTTGTGACGTGCTTCCTGTGTTTGATGACAGCATGCTTCCCTGTGTTTCGGTGACAGCATACTTCAACTGTGTTTGGTGTCCGCATTGCATTCCCTGTGTTCTGGTGACGCAATGCTTCCCTGTGTTTGGTGACCAGGCATGCTCCCTGTGTTCGGTGACAGGATGCTGCCGTGTATGGTGACAGCATGCTTCCCTGTGCTTGGTGACAGCATGCTTCCCTGTGTTTGGTGACAGCATGCTTCCCCCTGCGGTTTGGTTGACGGCATACTTCCTGTGTTGGTTGACAGGATGCCTTCCCTGTGTTTGTTGCAGCATGCTTCCCTGTGTTTGTTGCAGCATGCTTCCCTGTGTTTGGTGACAGCATGCTTCCCTGTGTTTGACAGCATGCTTCCCTGTGTTTGGTGACAGCATGCTTCCCTGTGTTTGGTGACTGCATGATTCCACTGTGTTTGGTGACAGCTTGCTTTTTTTCCCTGTGTTTGGTGGAAGCTGCTTCCCTGTGTTTGGTGAGAGCATGCTTCCCTGTGTTGGTGAAGCATGATTCCCTGTGTTTGGTGAGAGTATGCATCACTGTGTTTCCGGTGACAGTATGCTTCTGTGTTTGTTGAGAGCATGCTTCCTCTGTTTGGTGACAAGCATGCTTCCATGTTTTTTGGTGACAGCATACTTCCATGTGTTTGTGTGACAGCATCGCTTTACTGTGTTTGGTGACAGCATGCTTCCCTGTGTTGGTGACAAACATACTCCAGTATTTAGGTGACATCATACTTCCACTATGTTTGGGGGATGGCAGCGCATGCTTCCCTGTGTTTGGTGAGAGTATGCTCTCCCTGTGTTTGTTGCAGTGATGGCTTCCTGTGTTTGGTGAAAGCAATTGCTTCTCTGGGTTGGTGACAGCATACTTACCCTGTGTTTGGTGACAGCATACTTCCCTGTGTTTGGTGACCGCATGCTTCCATGTGTTTGGTGAGAGCATGCTTCCCTATGTTTGGTGACAGCATGCTTCCCTGTGTTTGGTGACAGGATGCTTCCCTGTGTTTGGTAATAGCATGCTTCCCTGTGTTTGGTAATAGCATACTTCCCTGTGTTTGGTGACAGGATACTTCCCTGTGTTTGGTGACAGCATACTTCCCTGTGTTTGGTGACAACATGCTTCCCTGTGTTTGGTGACAGTATGCTTCCCTGTGTTTAGTGACAGCATGCTTCCTTGTGTTTGGTGACAGCATATTTACCTGTATTTGGTGAGAGCATGCTTCCCTGTGTTTGGTGACAGCATGCTTCCCTGTGTTTGGTGACAGCATGCTTCCCTGTGTTTGGTGGCAGCATGCTTTCCTGTGTTTGGTGACATCATGCTTCCTGTGTTGGTGGACAGCTGCTTCCCCTGTGTTTGGTGACAGCATACTTCCATGTGTTGGAGGGAGATGCTTCCCTGGTGACAGCATGTTCACTGTGTTTGGTGCCAGCATGGCGTCCCTGAGTTTGTTGACATGCATGTTCCCTTTGTTTGGTGACAGCATGCTTCCCTGTGTTTGGTAGACAGCATGCTTCCTGTGTTTGGATGACAGCATGTTTCTCCTGTGTTTTGGTGTCAGCTGTTTCCTGTGTTTGGTGACAGCAATGCCTTCCCGTGTTTAATGACAGCATGCTTCCCTGTGTTTGTTGACAGCATGCTTCCATGTGTTTGGTGATAGCATACTTCCATGTGTTTGGTTACAGCATGCTTCCCTATGTTCGGTGACAGCATGCTTCCCTGTGTTTGGTGACAGCATGCTTCCCTGTGTTTGGTGACAGCATACTTCCATGTGTTTGGAGGGAGTATGCTTCCCTGTGGTGACAGCATGCTTCCCTGTGTTTGGTGACAGCATGCTTCCCTGAGTTTGTTGACAGCATGCTTCCCTGTGTTTGGTGACAGCATGCTTCCCTGTGTTTGGTGACAGCATGCTTCCCTGTGTTTGGTGACAGTGTTTCCCTGTTTTTGGTGACAGCTTGCTTTCCTGTGTTTGGTGAAAGCATGCTTTCCTGTGTTTAATGACAATGCTTCCCTTGTGTTTGTTCGTCAGCATGCTTCCATGTGTTTGGTGATAGCATACTTCCATGTGTTTGGTTACAGCATGCTTCCCTATGTTCGGTGACAGCATGCTTCCCTGTCTTTGACAGCATGCTTCCCTCTATTTTGTGACAGCATACTTCCATTTGTTTAGGTGACCAGCATGCTTCCTGTGTTTGGATGGAGAGCACTGATTACCTGTGTTGTTGACAGAAGCTTCCCTGTGTTTGGTGAGAGCAAGCTTCCTTGTTGTTTGGTGACCGCTCGGTTCCTTGTGTTTGGTCGACCAGCATGATTCCCTGTGTTTGGTGACATGAATTGCTTCCTGTGGTTTGGTTCGTACGGCATACTTCCCTTATGTTTGGTGACATGAGCTTCCCTGTGTTTGGTTAGCACCATGCTTCCCTTGTTTGGTGACAGATCGCCACTTCCTTTGTTTGTTTGACAGCATGCTTCCCTGTGTTTCGGTGAAGCATGCTTCCCTGTGATTTGGTGGAAGCCTGCTTTCCCTGTGTTTGGTGTGAGTTTGCTTCCCTGTGGTTGATGACAGTATGCTTCCCTGTGTTTGTTGACAGCATACTTCCCTGTGTTTGGTGACAGCATGCTTCCCTGTTTTTGGTGACAGCTTACTTCACTGTGTTTGGTGACAGGATGCTTCCCTGTGTTTGGTGACAGCATGCTTCCCTGTGCTTGGTGACAGCATGCTTCCCTGTGTTTGGTGATTGCATGCTTCCCTGTGTTTCGTGACGGCATACTTCCCGGGGTTTGGTGACAGGATGGTTCACTGTGTTTGTTGACAGCATGCTTCCCTGTGTTTGATTGCAGCATGCTTCCCTGTGTTTGGTGACAGAATGCTTCCCTTTGTTTGTTGACAGAATGCTTCCCTGTGTTTGGTGTCAGCTTGTTCCCTGTGTTGGTGGACAGCATGCTTCACTGTGTTTGGTGAAAGGATGCTTTCCCTGTGTTGGTGGCAGATGACTTCCTGTGATTGGTGGGCAGCATGGTTCCTGTGTTTGGTGAGAGCATGATTCCCTGTGTTTGGTGACAGTATGCTTCCCTGTGTTTGTTGACAGCATGCTTCCCTGTGTTTGGTGACAGCATGCTTCCCTGTTTTTGGTGACAGCATACTTCCCTGTGTTTGGTGCTCAGAATGCTTTGTTGTTTGGGACAGCATGCTTCCTGTGTTTGTTGACAACATACTTCCCAGTATTTGGTGACAGCATACGTCACTGTGTTTGGTGGCAGGATGCTTCCCTGTGTTTGACAGCATGCTTCCTTGTGTTTGGTGACAGCATGCTTCCTTTTGTTTCGGTGACAGCAGCTGTTCCATGTGTATGGCGACAGCATACTTCCCTGTGTTTGGTGACAGCATGCTTCCTGTTGTTTGGCAGACCAGCACCCATACTTCCCTGTGTTTGGTGAACAGCATGCTTCCCTGGTTTGGTTGACAGCTACTTCCTGTGTTTTGGTGACAGCAGCTTTCCCTGTGTTTGTTGACAGCATGCTTTCCTTTGTTTGTTGACAGCATGCTTTCCTGTGTTTGGTGGCAGCATTCTTCCTTGTGTTTGGTGACAGCATGCTTCCCTGTGTTTGGTGACAGGATGCTTCCCTGTGTTTGGTGACAGCCATGGCTTTCCTTTGTGTCTTGGTGACAGCTTACTTCCTGTGTTCGGTGACAGTGCTTCCTGTGTTTGGTTCGAATGCTTCTTCCCTGTGTTTGCGTGACAGCATGCTTTCCTGTGTTTCGTCGTAGCCATGCTCTCCTGGTTTAGGTGGAAACAGCATGCTTTCCTGTGTTTGGTGACAGCATGCTTCCCTGTGGCTTTGGTGATTGAATAATTCCAATGTGTTTGGTGACAGAATGCTTCCTGTGTTTGGTGGAAGTCATACTTCACTGTGTTTGGTGACAGCATGCTTCCCTGTGTTGGGTGACAGCATGCTTCCTGTGTTTGACAGAATGCTTCTCTGTGTTCTGGTTGACAGCATAGCTTCCAGGCGGTTTGTGACAGCATACTTCCCTGTGTGTTTGGTGACGCATACTTCTTTGTGTATTCCCCGGTGACAGCATGCTTCCCTGTGGTTTGGGTGACAAGGTACTTCCCTGACCCGTTTGGACAAGCATGCTTCCTGTGTTTGGTGGACAGCATGCTTCATTGGGTTGGTGACAGCTTGCTTTCCTTGTTTTTGGTGACAGCATGCTTCCCTGTGTTTGTTGACAAGCTATGCTTCCATGGTTTTGGTGCAGATTACCTTCCCTGTGTTTGGTGACAGCATTGTTCCCTGTGGTTGGTGACAGGATACTTCCCTGTGTTTGACAGCAGGCTCCCTCTGTTTTTGTTGACAGCAGCTTCCCTGTGTTTGGTGTCAGCATGATTCCCTGTGTTTGGTGACAGCTATGCTTCCCTGTTGTTTCTGGGAAGTGGTACTCTCCTGTGTTTGGTGAAGGATGATTCCCTGTGTCTTGGTGACGGATTCTTCCTGTGTTTGGTGACAGGATGCTGCCCGGTGATTGGTGTCCTGGATGCTTCCTGTGTTTGGTGAGAGGATGCTTCCCTGCGTTTCAAATTCTAAATTTATCTCTATACAGGATCTACAAATGCTGAGTTTCAGAATTTGGTTATTGATGTGGTTTACAGTAGAATAAAAATAAATAATTACAGAGTGTACCACTGGAACACCTAGCATGGCCTAGGCATTTCGGGCTGTCTTCGAATAATTATTAAATTTAAAATTTTACAAATTATGAAGTAAGTTGGTATTATGGCTAAGTGACTAAATCCTAGTTGTGAGTTTAGCAATGTGAATGTTTTTGTTTTGGCACAGGACATAAGTCTCAGGATTGGCACCGTATCACAGGCCAACTTATGGACTAGTTATGATTCATTATTTTAAGGGATTTAGGTTTATTCGGTTTATGGTCAAATGGGTGAGTGTAGTTGTGACACCAGGTGGTAACGTGTAATGTGAATTAGTTGGACGGGGTGTATCAGAGAGATAAGTTGTTTTCTAATGGTAGTTTTGAAGGTGATGAATGTGTCTGCAGTTCTAGAGTTTTCAGGTAGGGTGTTCCAGATTTTAGGGCCTTTGACATACATTGTTTGGTGACCGCCTGCTTCCCTGTGTTTGGTGACAGCATGCTTCCCTAAGTTTGTTGACAGCATGCTTCCCTGTGTTTGGTGACAGCATGCTTCCCTGTGTTTGGTGGCAGCATGCTTCCCTGTGTTTGGTGGCAGAATGCTTCCCTGTGTTTGGTGGCAGCATGCTTCCGTTTGTTTGGTGACAGCATGTTTCCCTGTGTTTGGTGACAGCATGCTTCCGTGTGTTTGGTGGCAGTATGCTTCCCTTTGTTTGGTGACAGCATGCTTCCCAGTGTTTGGTGACAGCATGCTTTCCAGTGTTTGGTGACAGCGTGCTTCCCTCTGTTTGGTGGCAGCATGCTTCCCTGTGTTTGGTGACAGCATGCTTCCCAGTGTTTCTGGTCGGCAGCAGCTCCCTGCTGTTTGGATGGTACTGTGATGCATTCCCAAGTGTTTGGTGACAGCATTGTTTCCTGTTGTTTGTGGCAGAATAACTTTCCTGTGTTTGGTGGCAGCATGCTTCCCTGTGTTTGGTGACAGTATGCTTCCGAGTGTTCGGTGACAGCATGCTTCCCTGTGTTTGGTGACAGCATGCTTCCCTGTGTTTGGTGACAGCATGCTTCCCAGTGTTTGGTGGCAGCATGCTTCCCTGTGTTTGGTGACAGTATGCTTCCCAGTGTTTGGTGACAGCATGCTTCCCAGTGTCGTATGGGGTTCGGTAGGAGATACGAGGGTTGAAGGTAAACACCTTGTTGGATGGTAACACTATATATTGTCAGACTGTGGTAAGGAAGGGATGAGCCCAGCCTGCCGTGTAACTGCATGGATGGATGTCTAAACGCCAACTGAGAGCGGGGCAGCTCGTCTCACTCACTCGCTGCATCCTGTGATGTCATACAGTCACAGGCCTAAGGGATCTTCTATATAAACACATTGATGGTGCTATGATAGCTAATCTATATAACACATATAAGGGGATCAGCAACTATGCTGACAGCTCGGTCATATTACGTATGTCGTCTCGACATACACTACTATGCTATAGGCTGAACAGGCAGGTGGTTCTGGGCTGATTCTATACAATAACAAATTCATATATAACTTAGAACTAATGGATGGTATCATACTGGATGTTAACAAAATGAGTTTTACGTGATCACTTAACGTAATGAGTTTTAACGTAATGCATTACAAACTATAAGAACAAATCATTGTACAATATGGGATGGAATTGATCGATCGATCTGTATTCATGCACTCTACGGATTCTGAGGAAATAAATATATATACAAGGTGAAATTAACAGCAAGGCAATCTGGTGCACTCAGATCATTACTGTCAAATTCTCAGAATACGGAGGGAACGTGAACACGAAAAATTCTGCAAACTGATCAGCTAATAACAAAACACAGTTGATAATTTCATTCATCTCGGACATCTAATTATACAGGCTGTTTACATTTAAACCCAATTCTGCGAGGGTAAGGTTTACATATGCAGAATGGTTATAATCTTTGGGTGGAGCGAACTCTTCTGTGATGGCTAACACAAGCCTTGACTGAGGACAGTCTGAACGAGTATCTACAAAAGATACAGCTACATGGACGATCTGAACGAGTATCTACAAAAGATACAGCTACATTCACTAGTGACTGTGGAATTACTAACTCTTCTGCTAGGAGTACTCAACTCGACTATTCGATACAGTAATTCTTGGCTCATTACAAAGTCACTAATGGGTGCTGGTGGCTTCACAGTCAGAATAAGATGTTCCTGGAGCAGGAATCGAATCACCACAACACAAGGGATCGGCTCTTTCTTACTAAAGGAATGAACAAACTCGGTGGAGTGGATGACTCCCCCCGGTTGAAAAAAATAACGCTATAACACGCAATATGAGCAATGGAAAACGAATCTACTATCTCTCACTGCAAGCACAGGGGAAAAGAAATGAACACGGTGAACAATGCTGGTATTCAAACTGAGTTGCACACAGTGACACGAGGTATTAACTATAAAGAAACTTCACTTACAAACGTTAACAACATGTGAAAGTTACTCGAGAAATAACTTCTTACATTGCACTGATTACTGTCAACTAGGATGGGATCACAATCTGGAAGACAAGGGACAACAACAACACTCAAGTGAGCACACTAGCCACAGAAACGTCTTTCTGCAACGGCTTGTGGCATCAGTAAGAGATGGCATAACTCGTTGCAAGTAAAGTTCTTCTCAAAGCGTCCCCTGGGAAGGAACGAGTACTTGAACAAGTCGCCATCGCAAGGATAATAGTTTCAGCACTATCCTGCGTGCACGATATTGTGGCTGGAGTCCAGACAGGAGTGACAGTATTACTAGTGCCTGACCGCTCGGCTATGTTAATTAGTAATTCACGGATCTATAGGAACTTAATCTGAACTTCACATTTCGCAGCACTTTAACAAATCTCAGATACAAGCTGTGAGAACAAACACATTGCTCAAGGGCTAGGTATTGTCTTTCAGTCAGTAAGGGAATATTGGTACTGTGGACTGATTCATATTGACTTTGACTGGCATGATACACTAAGTGAACGTTCAAAAGTAACTGGGACATCTTCTCAGGGAACTTACTGAAGGACAAAAAGGCAAGAAAAATAAAGAGAATGACACAATAAGCTTAAATGGGAAGAAAATGCTTAACTATTCTGCATAAGTAATTAAAAATTGACAGGCCACACAGAAAGCAAGGAAACTCACACAAGAAAATGCTCAACTGAATAAACAACACTTTAAAAATCAAGAGAACTTTTAATTTACTCAAATCTAATTTGCTCAATTTTTACTTTAAATTGAATGAATGGCACAGTGAGTTGTCTTTACTCTCAATGCAATAAAGTAATTCAACAATAAAATGATGAATCAATCAAAAAATGTTAAATTGGACTCAATAAATCTTGTGCAAAACTAAGAAAAACTGGGGAAAACAATTCACTAAAAAGAGAATAAAATGGCACACAAAGAATAAAATATTATGCACAGAACAGAGCATATGAAACTGCACTGAAATAAACTGTAGCAATATTGCAAATAACAATTACTAATCAAGAATACTGAACAACACTACATAAAATTTCTGAAAGAAAAATTTAATGACAACACAATTATTGCAAAATGAGTCAATGTGCAATAATAAAAAAAATTACACACACAAGAAAATACAGTTTACAAGAAAAGAAAATATTATCAAGGAATGAACTGAGTGAACACTTTAACTCTTAACTGCAGCTTAAGCAACACTTACTGAACAAGGAAAAGAACAATTTACTTTAAATGAACTTAAAAATTGCACTAAGAGTGAATTTGTTCAATGAAACATGAAAAATAATAGTAGATGCAAAACACAGAACATAAAAAAGTTTGAACACTTACAGTGATGCAGAACACAACACATCAACATAAACACAATACTAGAATTTTCTTGCTATGAAACTGGATGTGTGAAAAATTTGATAAAATAATAATTTTCTTGCTTGCACAAAACAATGGCACTATTGTCTGTGGAAATAAGACAAATTAGACACTGGCTAAATGAAAAGAATTAACACAAAAATGTTCAACACACAGAGAAAAATGTAATAAACTTGCAAGACTACACAAATGCTGGGATAAAAATGTAACAGACAACACTGAGCTGTGTTGCAGAATACAAGGTAATAAATGACTGATTTACTTTACTAGAATACTGAGAACACAAGGTGATTCTGAAGTGTAAACACAAGTTCTATACTGCTCATAAGTGTTGCACACAACAAAGGAAAAACACTAAGGTACTTACTTCAAGTATAAAAAAAAGAAACACAACACAACAGGCATAAAAATAATAGCATGAAAATTAACACTGAATTAAGATAAAAAAAAATATTGCAAACAGTATATAATAAACACTGAGTCTAATCAAGAGTCACTGAATGTCACTAAGAAAAATCACTGGAAACAAAAAGAAATGTCTCAACACTCGCAAATGTCTCTACCAAAAATATTGTTGCTGTAACGACTTGGTGAAGAATTAGGTGGAAGGTGGTGGATGTTTATGTCTCTTGCGGCTGGCTGCTGTCCACACGTGATCGTAGAATTGCGCTTAAATCGACGATGAACTCACACAGGAGGCTTTTAACGGTGGCGCCAATGACAAAAGACACACTCTAGCTCTTGACCCCCTATGTGGTCCTTAAAATATGGTACTAGTACCCGTAATAAGAGTACAATAACACAGTGGTAGTGGTTAGGTGAGTGGGCTGAAGCAGAGCTGAAGCAGGGCTGAGGCCGGGGGGGTGGTGAGACACGCGTGGTGACTGGGCCTATGGGATGAATGGCGTAAGCCTCACTGGGAACAACCACACTGGCGCGAAAATATTTCTAAGCCGGCTGGCTTAAAAACAAACCCACGAATTACCACAACACCACAGGGATGAAAAAACACTCAGAATGGCTTGGAGCTTGAGCACAAAGCGATGAGAAGACTGTATCCACGCGGTTTGCTTGAGTACTGGATTAGTCACCTGGGTTAGTCACCTGGGTTAGTTGCTGGCTGGCTTATCTTAACCCTTCACACAGAATAGCTTGATAACTTCTCAAGATGAGCACAGCAAGGGTGGAAAACTGGCTTGGCAGGCAAAGGTTGGATGGCATCAGGCTTGGGCTGACTGGGTTGTTCTGACTCCCCCCACCACAGACTGTCTTACTGGCTTACTTTGCAAACTTGGGTCAACCCCTCGGGAGTGATGCAAATAAGCAAATGTAGTGGCTGGTAGACGCTTGATTGCGGTAGCTGGCTTGAGGTAGCTGGCTTGGCTAGGTCGGCCTACTGGCGACACGAAATGGCCGTCTTGCTGGTCGAAAGAAATCTCCGTACATCGGCGTAATTATCAATTTTACGCCCACACCGCTGTCACCAAATTTGTCATGAGGGGTTCGGTAGGAGATACGAGGGTTGAGGGTAAACACTTTGTTGGATGGTAACACTATATATTGTCAGACTGTGGTAAGGAAGGGATGAGCCCAGCCTGCCGTGTAACTGCCTGGATGGATGTCTAAACGCTGACTGAGAGCGGGGCAGCTCGTCTCACTCGCTCGCTGCATCCCGTGACGTCATACAGTCACAAGCCTAAGGGATCTTCTATATAAACACATGGATTGTACTATGATACTCAGCAAATCTATATAACACATATAAGGGGATCAGCAACTATGCTGACACCAGTGTTTGGTGACAGCATGCTTCCCTGTGTTTGGTGACAGCATGCTTCCCAGTGTTTGGTGACAGCATGCTTCCCTGTGTTTGGTGACAGCATGCTTCCCAGTGTTTGGTGACAGCATGCTTCCCAGTGTTTGGTGACAGCATGCTTCCCAGTGTTTGGTGACAGCATGCTTCCCAGTGTTTGGTGACAGCGTGCTTCCCTGTGTTTGGTGACAGCATGCTTCCCAGTGTTTGGTGACAGCATGCTTCCCAGTGTTTGGTGACAGCATGCTTCCCAGTGTTTGGTGACAGCATGCTTCCCAGTGTTTGGTGACAGCGTGCTTCCCAGTGTTTGGTGACAGCATGCTTCCCAGTGTTTGGTGACAGCATGCTTCCCAGTGTTTGGTGACAGCGTGCTTTCCAGAGTCTGGTGCCATGTTTCCCAGAATCTGGTGCCATGCTTCCCAGAATCTGGTGCCATGCTTCCCAGAATCTGGTGCCATGCTTCCCAGAATCTGGTGCCATGTTTCCCAGAATCTGGTGCCATGCTTCCCAGAATCTGGTGCCATGCTTCCCAGAATCTGGTGCCATGTTTCCCAGAGTCTGGTGCCACACTTCCCAGAGTCTGGTGCCACGCTTCCCAGAGTCTGGTGCCACACTTCCCAGAGTCTGGTGCCACACTTCCCAGAGTCTGGTGCCACGCTTCCCAGAGTCTGGTGCCACACTTCCCAGAGTCTGGTGCCACACTTCCCAGAGTCTGGTGCCACGCTTCCCAGAGTCTGGTGCCACACTTCCCAGAGTCTGGTGCCACACTTCCCAGAGTCTGGTGCCACACTTCCCAGAGTCTGGTGCCACACTTCCCAGAGTCTGGTGCCACGCTTCCCAGAGTCCGGTACCACACTTCCCAGAGTCTGGTGCCACACTTCCCAGAGTCTGGTGCCACACTTCCCAGAGTCCGGTGCCACGCCCCCCAGAGTCCGGTGCCACGCCCCCCAGAGTCCGGTGCCACGCCCCCCAGAGTCCGGTGCCACGCCCCCCAGTGCTTGGTAATATACTAAGTAAAGTGGGTCACACAAGCCGTGCTGAGATACAATAGATATTATAAAAAAATATTTTCCGCATTCTTGATCATATTTGGGTAAATTCATCACTTCATCGTTTTGAAAATATAAACAGAAAAATATTTGTAAAAATATAATAAAAATAAATGAAAAATTTTAGTTGACTCAGTTTTTATAGTTTACTCATATATAAAAACACAACCATTGAATATTATCTAAATGATTCAAACAACGTTAAGATAAAACCTGAAGTGACGATGAATCGAATCTGAGACAATGAAAATAATTCAGAGGTTTAATGTAGCAAGAGAATAAGCGCATGGTTCCATACTTAGGCTATTATCTACTGTGAACACAATAACCATGGAAGATACAAGCAGAAGATTCGGTTACCTCTAATTGAAGACAGAGATCTGGACACCTATGTTAGACTTAGGACTGAGCTGTGTGAAGAAGAGCATGTTAACACAGTGTAGTTAGAGAAACACAAGGGCACGTGGTGATGGTGAACCGCCGTTAATGAGATGGAACTCACTTTGCAGAAGTCCTCACGTAAAATTGAGTACTAGACAGGAAAAACATCACTGCTCCAGGAGATGTCAGTCATCTCGATATGAGTATTGTATTGGCTGATTTCACACAGTAAAAGTTGAAGGAAGGGGCATACGTATGGGTGTGGTTAGAAACCTACGATCAGAGTCACAAAACCCAAACTGTCGCGTTAGCCACTGGACCACTGGCTACAGTAAGATTCATCCAACTAGGTATATTCCTATATTTCAACCGTACCCTGGTAGGTTTGTTTGAATCGTGTCATTACGATTTCGTGATCAAGACATGACTTTCTTAAAAAAAGTGGGTCCGGGGGGTCAGAGTAGTCAATGAAAGTCTTTGAGGTTTCACTGGTCTTATTAATACTGGTGGATCCATTAAGGACCTGGATAGTCAAGTGAATCCTTTAGATGGCATACTTCAAGAAATCAACTAGGAATTAGATAAATTCTCATTGGAACCTGAAGCTAATTGTAATTAATCACAGTGTTTCAGAAATTATAATTGCATGGTAACTGAACTTTAGATTAAGAATGTAAATATAATTGAACTGTTGTCAAACATAAATTAACAATTATGAAACTGGGGCACATAAAGGGGTAATGACAGTAAGAATGAGTTTTAAGGGTCAAATGGTACATAACCATACATTCTGCGTGATTCCTCGTTTGTTTGGGTCACGTTCCAGTAAACTTGTAATGTTGAGTCATTTTGGTGGCGTGTATGCGCGGGCTGTGTTGAGTGGGCTGTGTATGAGTGGCCGCGTATGTTGTGGGGGCCGTGTATGATGGGCATGGTATGATGAGCTGTGTATGTGGTGGGCTGTGTATGAGGGGCTGTGTTATGTGTGGGCTGTGTATGAGTGTGCTTGATATGATGGGCTGTGTATGAGTGGCTAGTGGATGAGTGGGCTGTGTATGAGTGGGCGTTATGAGTGGGCTGTGTATGAGTGGGCTGTGTATGTGTGGGCCTGAGTATGTGTCGGTTGTGTAATGAGTGGGCGGTGTAGGGTGGGCTGTGTATGATGGGCTTGTATGAGTGGGCTGTGTATGAGTGGGCTGTGTATGAGTGGCTGTGAATGAGTGGCTGTGTAAAAGTGGGCTGTGAAATTGTGTCCGCTGTGCATGATGGGCTGTGTATGAGTGGGCGTGTATGAGTGGCCTGTGTCTGAGTGGCCATGAGTATGGAGTGGGCTGTGTATAGTGGCCCGTTGTATGAGTGGGCCTGTGTATGATGGGCTAATATGATTGGGCTGTGTATGAGTGGGCTGTGTATGTGTGGCTGTGTAGAGTGGGCTGTGTATGAGTGGGCTGTGTATGAGTGGGCTGTGTATGTGTGAGCTGTGTATGAGTGGGCTGTGCATGAGTGGGCTGTGTATGAGTGGGCTGTGTATGAGTGGGCTGTGTATGAGTGGGCTGTGTATGAGTGGGCTGTGTATGAGTGGGCTGTGTATGAGTGGGCTGTGTATGAGTGGGCTGTGTATGAGTGGGCTGTGTATGAGTGGGCTGTGTATGTGTGGGCTGTGTATGAGTGGGCTGTGTATGAGTGGGCTGTGTATATGGGCAGTGTATGAGTGGGCTGTGTATGAGTAGGCTGTGTATGAGTGGGCTGTGTATGAGTGGGCTGTGTATGAGTGGGCTGTGTATGAGTGGGCTGTGTATGAGTGGGCTGTGTATGAGTGGGCTGTGTATGTGTGGGCTGTGTATGTGTGGGCTGTGTATGAGTGGGCTGTGTATAGTGGGCCGATATGGAGTGGTCTGTGTATGAGTGGTCCTGTATGATGGGTCTCCTGTATGAGATGGACTGTGAATAGTGGGCTGTGTAATGTGTGGGCTGTGTAATGTGTGGGCTGTGTATGAGTGGGCATGTGTATGTGTGGGCTGTGTATAGTGGGCCTGGAAATGTGGTGCTGTGAATGAGTGGGCTGTGTAAAGAGTGGGCTGTGTATGTAGAGGGCTGTGTAATGAGTGGGCTGTGTATGAGTGGGCTGAGTATTAGTGGCTGTGTATGTGGGGCTGTGTAGAGTGGGCTGTGTATGATTGGGCCGTGTAATGATGGGCAGTGTATGAGCGGGCAGTGTATGATTGGGCTGTTATGAGTGGGAGGGCTGTGATGAGTGGCTGTGTATGAGTGGGATGTGTCTGAGTGGGCTGAGTAAAGTGTGGGCTGTGTAATGAGTGGGCTTGAGTATGATGGGCTGTGTATGAAGTAGGCTGTGTATGAGTGGGCTGTGTATGAGTGGGCTGTGTAGTGTGTCTGTGTCTGAGTGGGGCTGTGTATGCAGTGGGCTGTGTATGAGTGGCTGTTTAAATGAGTGGGCTGTGTGAGGTGGGGCTGAGTATGAGTAAGCTGTGTATGTGAGGCTGTGTAAGATTGTGCTGTGTATGAGTGGCGTGTAAGTGTGGGCTGGTGTATGAGTGGGCTGTGTATTTGTGGGCCTGTGTATGAGTGGGCTTGTGTATGAGTGGGCTGTGGATGTAGTAGGGTTGTGTATAGTGGCTGGTAAGAGTGGGCTGTGTATGAGTGGGCTGGAGTATGACTTGGGCAGTGTATGAGTGCTTGTATGAGTGGCTGTGTATAGTGTGGGGCTGTGGTATGAGTGGTCTGGTAGTGTGTCTGTGTATGAGTGGGCTGTGTATGAGTGGGCTGTGTGTGTGTGGGCTGTGAGTGAGTGGGCTGTGTATGAGTTTGCTGTGTATGTGTGGGCTGTGGTAAAGAGTGGGCTTGTTATGAGTGAGCTGTGTATATGGCTGTGTATGTGTGGGCTGGTATGAGTGGGATGATTTATGAGAGGCTGTGTATGTGTGGGCGGTGTAATGAGTGGGCTGTGTATGATGGCTGTGTATGAGTGGGGGCTGTGTAGAGTGGGCTATTTATGAGTGGCGTGTATGTTGTGGGCTTGAAATGTGAGCTGTGTATAGGTGGGCTGAGTATGAGTGGGCATGTGTCTGTGTGGGCTGTGTATTAGTGGGCTGTGTAATGAGTGGGCTGTGTATGCGTGGGCTGTGTATGATGCTGTGGTATGTGTGGGCTGTGTGTGTGTGGGCTTGTGTGAGAGTGGGCTGATGTATGATTATATTGCTGTGTATGTTGGGCCCTGTGAATAGAGGCTGTGTAGAAGTGAGCTGTGTATGAGTGGGCTGTGTATGTGTGGGCTGTGTATGAGTGGGCTGTGTATGAGTGGGCTGTGTATGTGTGGGCTGTGTATGAGTGGGCTGTGTATGAGTGGGCTGTGTATGAGTGGGCTGAGTAAGAGTGTGCTATGTATGAAGTGGGCTGTGTATGTGTGGGGCATTTGGTAATATGTGAGCTGTGTATGAGTGGGCGTGCCTGATGGGCTGTGTATGTGTGGCTGTGTAGGATAGGCTGTGTATGAGTGGGGTTGTTGTATGAGTGGGCTGTGTATGAAAGGCGTGTATGAGAGTGGGCCTGTGTATGAGTGGCTGTGTATGTGTGGCTGTGTATGAGTGGGCCGTGTTATTGAGTGGTCTGAGTATGAGTGGGCTGTGTATGAGTGGGCTGTGTATGTGTGGGCTTTGTATGTGTGAGCTGTGTATGAGTGGGCTGTGTAAGAGTTGGCTGTGTATGTGTGGGCTGTGTATGAGTGGGCTGTGTATGAGTGGGCTGTGTATGAGTAGGCTGTGTATGAGTGGGCTGTGTATGAGTGGGCTGTGTATGTGTGGATTGTGTATGAGTGGGCCGTGTATAAGTGGGCTGTGTATGAGTGGGCTGTGTTATGAGTGGGCTGTGAATGCAGTGGGCTGTGTATGTGTGGGCTGTGTATGACTGGGCTGTGTATGACTGGGCTGTGTATAAGTGGGCTGTGTATGAGTGGGCTGTGTATGAGTTGGGCTTGTATGTGATGAGCTTGCTGTATGATTTGGGCTGTGAATGAGTGTGCTGTGTATGAGGTGGGCTGTGTATGAGTGGGCTGTGTATGCAGTGGGCTGTATGAGTAGGCTGTGTATGAGTTGGGACTGTGTATAGTGTGCCTGTGTAAGTGTGGGCTGTGTATGAAGGTGGGCCGATGTATGAGTGGGCTGTGTAAAGAGTGGGCTGTGTATTGTGGCTGTGTATGTGTGTGGGGCAGTGTATTGAGTGGGCTGTGTATGATGGGCTGTTATGAGTGGGCTGTGTATGTGGGGGCTGGTGTAAGAGTTGGGCTGTGTATGATGAGCTGTGTATGAGTGGGCTGTGTAAGGAGTGGCTGTGCATGTGTAGGCAGTGTGTGTGTGGCTTTGTTTATTAGTGTGCTGTGTATGAGTGGGCTGTGTATGTGTGGGCTGTTGTATGAGTGGCCTGTGGTAATGAGTGGTTGTGTATGAGTTGGCTGTGTATGTGTGGGCTAGTGGAATGTGTGGTGCTGAGTAAGAGTGGGCAGTGTATGAGTGGGCTGTGTATGATGGACTGTGTAATGTGTGGGCTGTGTATGAGTGGGCTGGTGTAGAGTTGCTGTGTAAGAGTGGGCTGTGTAACAGTGGCTGTGGTGTGAGCTGAGATGTGTGGGCTATGTATTGATGGGCTGTGTATGAGAGGGCTGTGAGAATGATGCTCTGTTTTATGAGTGGGGCTCGTGTATAGTGGCTCTGTATGAGTGGGACTGATGTAATGAAATAGGCTGTGTATGAGTGGGCTTGTGTAAGAGTGGGCTCTGTATGAGATGGCTTGTGTATGAGTGGGCTGTGTATGTGTGGGCTGTTTATGTTGGGCGTGTAATGTGAGGGCTGTTATGAGTGGGCACTGTATGAGTGGGCTTTATGATAGGCTGTGTATGCGTGGCTGTGGATGAGGTGGGCATCGTATGATGGCTGTGTATGAGTTGGGCTGTTTATGTTGTGCTTGTATTGTGGGCTGTGTATGTGAGGCTGTTGTATGATGGGCTGTGGTATGAGTGGCTGTGTATGTGTGGCTGTGTATGTGTGGGCTGTGTGAGTGGGCTGTGTATGAGTGGGCTGTGTATGTGTGGGCTGTGTATGAGTGGGCTGTGTATGAGTGGGCTGTGTATGAATGGGCTGTGTATGTGTGTGCTGTGTATTGTGGGCTGTGTAATGTGTGACATGTGTAGTGTGGGCTGTGTATGTGTGAGGCTGTGTAGAGTGGGCTGTGTATGATGGCTGTGTATGTGTGGGGCTGTGTAGAGTGGCTTTGTATGTGTGGGCTGTGTAATGAGTGGGGCTGGTATGAGTTGGGCTTGTGTATGAGTGGGCTGTGTATGAGTGGGCTGGTATGATGGGCTGTGGTATGTGTGGGGCTGTAGGAGTGGGTAGTGGTAGGAGTGGGGCTGAGTATTGAGTGGGCTGTGAATGTGTGGCTGTGTAGAGTGGCTGTGTATGATGGGCTGTGTATGAGTAGGCTGCGTGTATGAGTGGCTGTGTAAGAGTGGGCTGTGTATGTGGTGGGCTGTGGTATGAGTGGGCCGTGTATGAGTGGGCTGGTATGAGTGGGGGGCTGTGTATGATGGGCTGTGTATGAGTGGGCTGATGTATGGTGTGGGCTTTGTATGTATGAGCTGTGTATGCGTGGGCCTGGTGTATGAAGTTGGCTGTGTATGGTGTGGGCTGTGTATGAGTGGCTGTGTATGAGTGGGCTAGTGTATGATTGGGCTGTGTAAGAGTGGCTGTGCATTGAGTGGGCTGTGTATGAGAGGGCTGTGGGATGAGTGGGTTGTGTATGAGTTGGGCTGGGTATGAGTGGGCTGTGTATGTGGGCTGTGTATGGCTGGGCTGTGTATGATAGGCCGTGTAGAGTGGGCTGTGTATGTTGGGCTGTTATAGTGGGCTTGTATGTGTGGTCTAGTGTATGAGTGGCTGTGTAGTAGTGGGCTGTGTGTGTGTGGGCTGGTGTGTGATGAGGGCTTGGTGGTAAAGAGTTGCAGTGTATGTTGTGGGCTGTGTTATGAGTGGCAGTGTATGAGTGAGCTGTGTATGAGGGGCTGTGTATGTGTGGGGCTGTGTATGAGTGGGAATGTTTATGAAGTGGGCTGGGGTTGTATGGTGTGGGCTGTGAAGAGTGGGCTGTGTATGAGTGGGCTGTGTATGAGTGGCCTGTGTATGAGTGGGCTAAGTATGAGTGGGCTGTGTATGTGTGGGCTTGTATATGTAGCTGTGTATGAGTGGGCTTGTATGAGTGGGCTGTGTATGTGGGCTGTGTATTAGTGGGCTGTGTATGAGTGGGCTGTGTAGCGTGGGGCTGTGTATGATTTGGGCTGTTATGAGTGGGCTGTGTGTGTGGGGCTGTGAGTGAGTGGCTGTGTATAGTTTGCTGTTATGTGTGGGGCTGTGTAGTATGAGCGGGTGTTGTATAGGTGAGCTGTGTATGAGTGGCTGAGTAATTGTGTGGGCTGTGTACGCGTGGGATGTTTATGAGGTGGCTGTGTATGTGTGGGCTGTGTATGAGTGGGCTGTGTATGAGTGGGCTGTGTAAGAAGTGGCTGTGTATAGGAGTGGGCCTATGTATGAGTGGGCTGTGTATGTGTGGCTTTGTATAATGTGAGCCTGTGTATGAGTGGGCAGTGCCTGAGTGGCTGTGATAGTGTGGGCTGTGTACTGAGTAGGTGTGTATGTGGGGCTGTGTAAAGATATGGGCTGTGTATGAGAAGGCTGTGTATGAGTGGGCTGTGTATGAGTGGGCTTGTAGGTGTGGGCTTTGTATGAGTGGGCCGTGTATGAGTGGGGCTGTGTAATGAGTGGGCTGTGTATGAGTGGGGCTGTGTATGTTAGTGGGCTTTGTATGTGTGAGCTGATTATGAGTGGGCACTGTGTAAGAGTTTTGCTGTGTATGTGTGGTCTTGTGTATGAGTGGGCTGTGTATGAGTGGGCTGTGTATGAGTAGGCTGTGTAAGAGGGGCTAGTGTATGAGTGGGCTGTGTATGTGTGGAATGTTTATGATGGGATGGGCCGTGTATAAGCTGGGCTGGAGATGAGTGGGGCTGTGTATGAGTGGGCTGTGTAATGAGTGGGCTGAGTATGTGAGTGCTGTGTATGGACCAGGGCTTGTGTATGACTGGCTGTGTATAAGAGGGCTGTGTATGAGTGGGCTGTATATGAGTGGGCTTTGTATGTGTGAGCTGTGTATGAGTGGGCTGTGTATGAGTGGGCTGTGTATGTGTGGGCTGTGTATGAGTGGGCTGTGTATGAGTGGGCTGTGTATGAGTGGGCTGTGTATGAGTGGGCTGTGTATGAGTGGGCTGTGTATGTGTGGGCTGTGTATGAGTGGGTGGGCCGATGTATGAGTGGCTGTGTAAGAGTGAGGCTGTTTATGTGTGGGCTGTGTATGTGTGGGCTGTGTATGAGTGGGCTGTGTATGATTGGCGTGTAATTAGTGGGGGGGCTGAGTATGGGGGGCATGTGTATGAGTGGGCCTGTGTATGAGTGAGCTGTGTATTAGTGGGCTGTGTATGAGTGGGCTGTGCCATGTGATGGTGGCTGTGTGTGTGTGCTGTGTATGAGATGGCTGTGGTATGAGTGGGCTGTGTATGTGGAGGGCTGTGTATGGAGTGGGCTGTGTGTGAGTGGTTTGTGTATGAGTAGGCTGTGTATGTGTTGGCTGTGTATGTGAGGCTGTGTATAGTGGGCTGGTCATAGTGGGCTGTGTATGAGTGACTGTGTAATGGTGGGTCTGTGTATGAGTGGGTCTGTGTATGAGTGGGCTTGTGTATGAGTGGCTGTGAATGTGTAGGGGCTGTGTATGAGTGGGCGTGTTAATCAGTGGCTGTGTATCCGTGGGCATGTGTGAGTGGAGCTGTGTATGTGTGGGCTATGTATGGTGGGCTTGTATGAGTGGGCGAGTATGCTGATCTGTTTATGAGTGGGCTGTGTATGAGTGGGCTCTGTACTGAGTGGGCTGTGTATGAATAGGCTGTGTATGAGTTGGGCTTGGGTATGAGTGGGGCTCTGTATGAGTTGGGACTGTTGTAGTGTGGCTGTGTATGTGTGGGCTTGTGTATGTGAAGGGCTGTTACTGAGATGGGCTCTGTAATGAGTGGCTTGTAAGAATAGGCCTGTGTATGAGTGGGCCCTGTGTATGAGTGGGCTCTGTATGAGTTGGGCGTGTAAAGAAGTGGGATTTCTGTGTATTTGGGGGCGTGTCGTGATGTGGGCAGTGTATGTGAGGGCTTGTAATGAAGAGGCTGTGTATGATGGGCTGTGCTGAGTGGGCTGTGTATGAGAGGGCTGTGCATGTGTGGCTGTGTATAGATGGGCTTGTGTATGATGGGCTGTGTATGTGTGGCTGTGTATGAGTGGGCTGTGTATGAGTGGGCTGAGTATGAATGGGCCAGGTGCATGTGTGTGCTGTGTATGTGTGGGCTTGTAAGTGTGGGCTGTGTATAGTGTGGGCTGTGTATTTGTGGACTGTGTATGAGTGGGCTGTGTATTGAGTGGGCTGTGTATGTGTGGGGCTGTGTATATGGGCTTGTGTATGTGTGGGCTGTGTATGAGTGGGCTGTGATATGAGTGGGCATTGTAGCGTGGGCTGTGTATTAGGTGGGCTTTGGATGTGTGGGCTGTGTATGTGTGGGGCTGTGTAGCGTGGGATGTGTAGGAGTGGGCTGTGTATGAGTGGGCTGTGTATAAGTGGGCTGAGGATGAGTGGGCTATGTAAGAGTGTGCTGTGTACTAGTGGGCTTTATGTGTGGCTGTGTATGTGTGGGCTGTGAAAGTGAGGGCAGTGTATAGTGGGCTGGTGTATGAGTGGGCTGTAGTATGATTGGGCTAGTGCTATTGAGTGGGCCGTCGTATGAGTGGGCAGTGTATGAGTGGGCTGTGTATGTGTGGGTCTGTGTATTGGGGCTGTGTAATGTGTGGCTGTTTGTATGAGTGGGCTGTATATGAGTAGGGCTGTGTATGAGTAGGCTGAGTATGAGTGGGCTGTGTATGAGTTGGGGGCTTTGTATGTGTTGGCTGTGTATGAAGTGGGCGCGTGGTATGCGTGGGGCAGTGTATGATTGGCTGTGTATGAGTGGGCTGTGTATGTGTGGGCTTAGTAATTGTGGCTGTGTATGAGTGGGCTGTGTATGAGTTGGAGAGCTGTGTATGTGAGGTCCTGTGTATGAGAGGTGGGCTGTGTATTAGTGGGCTGTGGTATGAGTGGGCTGTTTATGAGTGGGCTGTGTATGTGTGGGCTGTATATGAAGTGGGCCGTTAATGAGAGTGTGCTGTGTATAGAGGTGGTATGTGTATGAGATGGGCTGTGTATGAAGTGGTCTGTGTATTGTGTGGCTAAGATATTAGTGGGCTGTGTAAGAGTGGGCTGTGTATGAGTGGGCTCTAGAAATACGTGGGCTGTTTATAGTGGGCCTGTGTATGTGTTGGCTGTGTATGAGTGTGGGCTGTGTATGTGTGTCTTGTCCTAGTGTGGTCTGTATATGTGTGGGCTGGTGTATGAGTGGGCTGAGTATGTGTGTGGCAGTGTATGTGTGGGTTGTGAATGTGTGGTGCTGTTATGTGTGAGCTGGTGTATGTGTGGGCTGTAGGTAAGTGTGGGCCTGTGTATAGTATGGGCTGTGTATAAGTGGTGGGCTGTGTATATGTGGCTGAGATGGTGGGCTGAGGTATGAGTGGGCTGTGTATGAGTGGGCTGTGTATGAGTGGGGCCTGTGTATGAGATGGCTGTGTATAGTGGACATGTGGTATGTGTGGGCTAGTAATGTGTGGGCTGTGGTATGATGGCTGTGAATGAGTTGGGCTGTGTATGAGTGGGCGTGTATGAGAGGGCTGTGTATGTGTGGGCTGTTTATGAGTTGGGTTGTGTATGAGTGGCTGTGTAGATGAGTGGGCTGTGTATGTGTGGGCTGTGTAAGAGTGGGCTGTGTATGTGTGGGCTTGTGTATGAGTGGGCTGTGTAATGAATGGGCTGTGTAAATGGGCTGTAGTATGTGTGTGCTAGGTATGTGTGGGCTGTGTATGTGTGGGCTGTGTATGGTGTGGTCTGTGTATGGTGGGGCTGTGGTATGAGTGGGCTGTGTAAGAGTGGGGTGTGTAATGTGAGGGCTGTGTTATGAGTGGGCTGGTGTATGTGTGGCTGTGTATGTGTGGGCTGTGTATTGTGGGCTGTGTATGTGTGGGCTGTGTATGTGAGGCTGTGTATGAGTGGGCTGTGTATGAAGTGTTGCTGTGTATGTGTGGGCTGTGTATGAGTGGGCATGTATTTGTGGGCTGTGTATGAGTATGGGCTGTGTTTGAGTGGGCTGCGTATGAGTGGGCTGTGTATGAGTGGACTGTGTATGAGTGGGCTGTGCATGTGTGGTCTGTGCATGAGTAAGCTGTGCATGAGTGGGCTGTGTATGAGTGGGCTGTGTATGTGTGGGCTGTGTAATGTGTGGGCGTGTAGTGTGTGGGCTTTGTGTGAGAGGGCTGTGTAGTGTGAGCTGTGTATGAGAGGGCTGTGGTAATGAGTGGGCTGTGCATGGTGTGGGCTGTGCATGATGGGCTGCAAGAGTGGGCTGTTTTTTGGGGGTAAAAAATGAGTGGGCCTGTGAAATGTGTGGCCTGTGTATGTGTGGCGATGTATGTGTGGCTGTGTATGTGTGGGCTGTGTATGATGGGCTGTGTAAAGTGTGGGCTGTGAAAGTGTGAAGCTGTGTAATGAGTGGGCTGAGTATGTGGTGGGCTGTGGTATGAGTGGGCTGTATATGAGTGGGCTTTGTGGTAATGATTGCGCTGTGTAATGAGTGGAGCTGTGTAATGTGGGACTGTGTATGAGTGGGCTGTGTATGATGGGCTGTGGATGTGTTGGCCTATGTATGTGTGGGCTGTTAAAGTATTGGGCTGTGTATGATGTGGGCTGTGTATGAGTGGTAGTGTATGAGTGGCGCTGTGTATGAGTTTGGCTGTGTGGCGAAAAATTTTCTCCAGAGGGGGGTATCAGCCCCTTCAGCCCTTCAGCCCTTTCAGGCCCCTTCAGTTCCCCTTTCAAGCCTAGAGAGGGGCCTAGCCTTCAGAAGGGCGAGCGTCTTGGGTTTACTGCTAGAGGTGAGTAATTGATCACAGATGCTAGCCACATAGTCAAGTGACCTCTGCTCCTTGCAGCGGTGTTGCAAAGTGTATTTTTATAAGAGACAGTAAATCCTCTTACTTAGCAGGACAATTATGAAATCCTGCGCCCACTTATTACCATAGTAAAAATAATGTTTGTCTATGCTTAAGACACAAGAAAACAAACATTCCCTGCTTGCTTCATCGAGGAAGGTGACAAGGATGCAAGGTACTAGTTCACGGTTTTTTTTTTTGTGCTAGGGCAGTGACGGCTTGGGGCGTGTGCGACGCCAGATTAACTTTGACTCTACAACGAGTGACACTGACCCCAGGAATAACCAACAACGAACACTGAATCTGGCGTTAGTGTGGACAAAGTGACCTCACAAAACCACCATAAACACTTAAGAGAAGTGTGATCAGCTTCTCTTTGATACATTTGTGGAACAATAAAGACAAATCTTGGTGGAACATAGTGTCCAGTGTGCGTTTCCTAACAATGGGAAGACGTGGACATCCAAGGACACTTCCAGCTCTATCAAGTCACCGCTACCTGTCGAAGAGTGTTTGAGAAACACCATAGCTCACGTTACAAATAGCAAGGTATGAATACGAATTTTTCTTGTAGATCGGGATTGCGCAAATCTGAGTCACAAGGAGTTTGTAATCAACGCTATAATCGGCAGTAAGTGTGACTTTTGAGTCCAAACAAGTAGGTATTTCGTCAGCCATCATCGAATGCAATACTGACCAAACACCCCCTAGGGGAATTTAATACTTCCAAATTGTATCTCTTTGACAGCCCAATGTTTGTGATGGCGTTTTCGACAGCTTCTAGACCTCCGTCTGCAAGGGTGGCGTGTAGACGATTTTGCGTCATTTATCAGCTAAGTGTTTCCTATATTTATATATTACACATGGCTGGTAAGGCCAATATTCTCAACAGGCTGTGTATGTGTGGGCTGTGTATGTGTGGGCTGTGCATGAGTGGGCTGTGTATGTGTGGGCTGTGTATGTGTGGGCTGTGTATGTGTGGGCTGTGTATGTGTGCTGTTGTATGTGTGGGCTGTGGTATTGTGTGGGTTTTACGTGTTTGTGGGGCTGTGTAGTGTGGGCTGTGTATGTGTGGCTGTGTATGTGTGGGCTGTGTAATGTGTGGGCTGGCGTAATAGTGGGCTGTGTAATTGTGGGCTCTTGAATAGTGGGCTGTGTATGTGTGGGCTGTGTATGTGTGGGCTGTGTATGGTGGGCTGTGTATGTTGGCCAGAGTATGTGTGGGTGTGTATGTTGGGTTGTGTTTGTGTGGGCTGTTATGTGTGTGCTGTGTATGTGCGGGCTGTGTATGGTGGGCTGTGTAATGTGTGGCCTGTGTATGTGTGGGCAGTGTAAGTGGGGGGTTGTGTATGGTGGGTTTGTATGTGAGGGCTGTGTAGTGTGGGCTGTTATGTGTGGGTTTGTATTGTGGGTTGTGTATGTGTTGGCTGTGTATGTGTGGGCTGTGTAGAGTGGGCTGAGTATGTGTGGGCTGTGTCTGTGTGGGCTGTGTATGTGTGGTCTGTGTATGTAGTGGGGTTGTGAATGTTTGGGCTGTGTATGTGTGGGCTTGTATGTGGTGGCTGTGTATGTGTGGTCTGTTGTATGAGTGGGCTGTGATTGTGTCTGTGTATGAGTTGGGCTGTGTATGAGTGAGGCTGTGTATGAGGTGGGCTGAGTTTGTGTGGGCTGTGTATGAGTGGGCTGTGTATGAGTGGGCTGTGTAAGTTGGCTGAGTATGATGGGCTGTGTATGTGTGGGCTGTGTAATGTGTGGTCTGTGTATGAGTTGGGCTGTGTATGTGTGGGCAGTGTAATGAGTGGGCTGTTTGTGTGGGCTGTGTTATGAGTGGGGGCGTGTATGATGGGCTGTGTATAGTTGGGCTACTGTATGTGTGGATTCTGTGTATGTGTGGGTTGTGTATACATGTGTGGGTTGTGTATTGTTGGCTGGTTATGTGTGGGTAGTGTAAGATGTGGGCTGTGAAATGTGGTGGGCTGTGTAAGAGGTGGGAAGTGTTATGAGTGGGCTGGTAATGAGTGGGGCTGTGTATGAAGTGGGGCTGAGTATTGTGGGCTGTGTATGGTGGGTTGTGTATGTGTGGGTTGTGTATTGTGGGCTGTGTATGTGTGGGCAGAGTAATGTTGAGGGATGTGTATGTGTGGCTGTGTATGAGTGGGCTGTGTATGAGTGGGCTCAGTAATGTGTGGGCTGTGTATTGTGGCATGTTCTATGTGTGGGCTTGTATGTGTGGGCTGTGTATGAGTGGGCAGTGTATTGTGGGCTGTGTATGAAAGTGGTTGTGTATGTGTGGGCTGTGTATGTGTGGCTGATGTATGTTTGGGATGTGTCTTTGTGGTTGTCTGTGTATGAGTGGGCTGTGTATGTTTGGGTTGTGTATGTGTGGGCTGTGTAAGTGTTTTGCGTGCCTGGTGGGCTGTGTCTGTTTGGCTGTGTATTGTGGGTTGTGTATGTGTGGCCTGGGTATGTGTGGGCTGTGTATGTGTGGGCTGTGTATGTGTGGGCTGTGTTTGAGTGGGCTGTGTATGTGTGGGCATGTGTATGTGTGGGCTGTGTATGTGTGGGCTGGTGGTATGTGTGGCAGAGTATGATAGGGCTGTGTCTGTGTGGGCTGTGTATGAGTGGGCTGTGATATGTGTGGGGCAGTGTATGTGTGGGCTGTGTATGTGGTGGGCTGGTATTAGTGGGCTGTGTAAGAAGTGGGCTGTGTATGTGTGGGCTGTGTAAGAGTGGGCTGTGTAAATTTGTGGGTTGTGGTAGTTGTGTGGGCTGTGTATGTGTGGGCTGTGTATGTTGTGGGCTGTGTATGTGGGGCTGTGTAGTGAGGTCTGTGTAATGTGTGGGCTGTTATGTGTTGCTGTGTATGAGTGGGCTGTGATGTTAGGGTTGATATGTGTGGGCTGTTATGTGGGCGTGATGTGTGGGTTGTGTAAGTGTGGGTTGTAGTAGTGTATGGGCAGTGTATGTGTGGGCATAGTCAAATAAGAGGGCGAGTATGTGTCGGGCTGTGTAAGTGTGGCTGTGTATGTGTGGGCTGTGTATTTGTGGTTGAGTATGTTTGGGGCTGTGAATGTGTGGCTGTGCAAGTGGGCTTTGAAATGAGTGTGGCAGTGTATGAGGTGGGCTGTGGTAAGAAAATGGCTTGTGTATGTGTGGGCGTGTGTAAGTGTGGTGCTTGTATGAGTGGGCTGTGTATGTGTGCTGTGTATGAGTGGGCTTGTTATGAGTGGGCTGTGTAAGCGTTGGCTGTGTAGTGTTAGGGCTTGTGTATGTGTGGGCTGTGTATGAGTTGGCTGTGAAGTGTGGTGCTCAGTATGTGCGGGCTGTGTCAAGAGTGGGCTGTGTATGGTGTGGGCTGTGATGAGTGGGCTGTGATGAGTGGGCTGTGTATGAGTGGGCTGTGTATGTGTGGGCTGTGTAAGTGTGTGCTGAGGTATGAGTGGGCAGTTGTATGAGTGGGGCTGTGTATGAAGTGGGCTGTGTATGAGTTGGGGCTGTGTGTGTGAGGGCTGTGTAAGAGTGAGCTGAGTCTGTGTGTGGCTGTGTATGAGAATGCTGTGTATGAGGGGGCTGAGTTATGAGTGGCTGTGTATAGTGGTCTGTGTAAGTGTGGTCTGTGTATGAGTGGTCGTGTGTATGAGTGGGCTGTGTAGATGGGTGGTATGAATGGGGCCTGTGTATTAGTGGGCTGTGCATGTGTTGGCCGGTATGAGTTGGCTTGTTTGTGTGGCTGTGTAATGAGTGGGCTGTGTATGTGTGGGCTGTGTCTGTTAGGGCTCTGTATGATATGGGCTGTGTATGTGTGGGCCTGTTATAGTGGGGCTGTGTATGTTGGGCGGTGTATGAGTGGGCTGTGTATGTGTGGTCAGTGTATGTTGGGCTGTGTCTGAGTGGGCTTGTATGTGTGGGCAGTGAATGGTGGGCCTGAGAATGAGTTGGGCTGTATATGTGTGGGCTGTGAAATGTGTGGGCTGTTATGATTGGGCTGTGTATGATGGCTGGTGTATGATAGCTGTGTATTTGTGGGCTGTGTAATTTGTGTCTGTGATGTATGGGCTGTGATATGAGTGGGCTGTGTAAGTGTGGCTGTGTATAGTAGGCTGTGTCTTTGTGGGCTCAGTATGTTGGGCTGAGGTATGAGTGGCTGTGTATGAGTGGGCTGCGTATGAGTGGGCTGTGTATGTGTAGGGCTGTTTATGTGGTGGGTTGTGTAGAGGTGGGCTGTATGAAAGTAGGCTAGTAATGAGTGGGTGTAGAATGAGTGTGAGCTGTGAATGAGTGGGCTGTGTATGTGAGGGCTGTGTAATGTGAGTGCTGTGTATGAGTGGCTGTGTATGAGTGGGCTGTGTATGATTGGGCCTGTGTATGCGTGGGCAGATGAATTAGTGTGCTGTGTATGAGTGGGCCGATGTATGATGGGCCTGTGTATGAGTGGGCTTGTATGGTGGGCTGTGTATGAAGTGGGCTGTGTATATGAGATGGGGGTTGTGGTATGTGTGTGCCAGTGTATGGTTTTGGCTGTGTATGATTGGGCTGTGAAAGGGGGGATTGTAATGTGGGCTGAGTATGAGTGGGCTGTGTAGGTGAATGGGCTGTGTATGAGTGGGCTGGCCACGCTTTCCCCGAGTCCGGTACCACACTTCCCAGAGTCTGGTGCCACACTTCCCAGAGTCTGTGCCACACTTCCCAGAGTCCCGGTGCCCCGCCCCCCAAGTCCGGTGCCACGCCCCAGAGTCCGGTGCCACGCCCCCCAGAGTCCGGTGCCACGCCACCCCAGCTGCTTTGGTAATATACTAAGTAAAGTGGGTCACACACAAGCCGTTGCTGAGATACAAAGATATTATAAAAAAATATTTTCCGCAATCTTGATCATATTTGGAGTATATTCATCTCTTCAACGTTTTGAAAATATAAACAGAAAAATATTTGTAAAAATATAAGAAACATAAATGAAAAATTTTAGTTGACTCAGTTTTTATAGTTTACTCATATATAAAAACACAACCATTGAATATTATCTAAATGATTCAAACAACGTTAAGATAAAACCTGAAGTGACGATGAATCGAATCTGAGACAATGAAAATAATTCAGAGGTTTAATGTAGCAAGAGAATAAGCGCATGGTTCCATACTTAGGCTATTATCTACTGTGAACACAATAACCATGGAAGATACAAGCAGAAGATTCGGTTACCTCTAATTGAAGACAGATCTGGACACCTATGTTAGACTAGGACTGAGCTGTGTTGAAGAGAGCATGTTAACACTGTGTAGTTTAAGAGAACACAAGGGCAAGTGTGAGTGAACCGCCGTTAATGAGATGGTGAACTCACTTTGCAGAAGTCTCAAGTAAAATTGAGTACTAGACAGGAAAAACACTGCTCCAGGAATGTCAGTCATCTCGAATGAGTATTTGTAGTGGCTGATTTCCACAGTAAAAGTTGAAGGAAGGGGCATACGTATGGGTGTGGTTAGAACCTACGATCAGAGTCACAAAACTCCAAACTGTCGCGTTAGCCACTGGACCAGCTGGCTACAGTAAGATTCATCCAACTAGGTATATTCCTATATTTCAACCGTACCCGTGGTATGGTTTGTTTGTAATCGTGTCATTACGATTTCGTGAGTCAGGACATTGACTTTCTTAAAAAAAGTGGGTCCGGGGGGTCAGAGTAGTCAATGAAAGTCTTTGAGGTTTCACTGGTCTTTAGAAATACTGGTGGATCATTAAGGAGCCTGGTAGTCAAGTGAATCCTTTAGATGCATACTTCAAGAAATCAACTAGGAATTAGATAAATTCTCATTGGAACTGAAGCTAATTGTAATTAATCACAGTGTTTCAGAAATTATAATTGCAATGGTAACTGAACTTTTAGATTAAGATGTAAATATAATTGACTGTTGTCAAACATAAATTAACAATTATGAAACTGGGGCACATAAAGGGGTAATGACAGTAAGAATGAGTTTTAAGGGTCAAATGGTACATAACCATACATTCTGCGTGATTCCTCGTTTGTTTGGGTCACGTTCCAGTAAACTTGTAATGTTGAGTCATTTTGGTGGCGTGTATGCGCGGGCTGTGTTGAGTGGGCTGTGTATGAGTGGCCGCGTATGTTGTGGGGGCCGTGTATGATGGGCATGGTATGATGAGCTGTGTATGTGGTGGGCTGTGTATGAGGGGCTGTGTTATGTGTGGGCTGTGTATGAGTGTGCTTGATATGATGGGCTGTGTATGAGTGGCTAGTGGATGAGTGGGCTGTGTATGAGTGGGCGTTATGAGTGGGCTGTGTATGAGTGGGCTGTGTATGTGTGGGCCTGAGTATGTGTCGGTTGTGTAATGAGTGGGCGGTGTAGGGTGGGCTGTGTATGATGGGCTTGTATGAGTGGGCTGTGTATGAGTGGGCTGTGTATGAGTGGCTGTGAATGAGTGGCTGTGTAAAAGTGGGCTGTGAAATTGTGTCCGCTGTGCATGATGGGCTGTGTATGAGTGGGCGTGTATGAGTGGCCTGTGTCTGAGTGGCCATGAGTATGGAGTGGGCTGTGTATAGTGGCCCGTTGTATGAGTGGGCCTGTGTATGATGGGCTAATATGATTGGGCTGTGTATGAGTGGGCTGTGTATGTGTGGGCTGTGTATGAGTGGGCTGTGTATGAGTGGGCTGTGTATGAGTGGGCTGTGTATGTGTGCGCTGTGTATGAGTGGGCTGTGCATGAGTGGGCTGTGTATGAGTGGGCTGTGTATGAGTGGCCTGTGTATGAGTGGGCTGTGTATGAGTGGGCTGTGTATGAGTGGGCTGTGTATGAGTGGGCTGTGTATGAGTGGGCTGTGTATGAGTGGGCTGTGTATGAGTGGGCTGTGTATGTGTGGGCTGTGTATGAGTGGGCTGTGTATGAGTAGGGCTGTGTATATGGGCAGTGTATGAGTGGGCTGTGTATGAGTAGGCTGTGTATGAGTGGGCTGTGTATGAGTGGGCTGTGTATGAGTGGGCTGTGTATGAGTGGGCTGTGTATGAGTGGGCTGTGTATGAGTGGGCTGTGTATGTGTGGGCTGTGTATGTGTGGGCTGTGTATGAGTGGGCTGTGTATAGTGGGCCGATATGGAGTGGTCTGTGTATGAGTGGTCCTGTATGATGGGTCTCCTGTATGAGATGGACTGTGAATAGTGGGCTGTGTAATGTGTGGGCTGTGTAATGTGTGGGCTGTGTATGAGTGGGCATGTGTATGTGTGGGCTGTGTATAGTGGGCCTGGAAATGTGGTGCTGTGAATGAGTGGGCTGTGTAAAGAGTGGGCTGTGTATGTAGAGGGCTGTGTAATGAGTGGGCTGTGTATGAGTGGGCTGAGTATTAGTGGCTGTGTATGTGGGGCTGTGTAGAGTGGGCTGTGTATGATTGGGCCGTGTAATGATGGGCAGTGTATGAGCGGGCAGTGTATGATTGGGCTGTTATGAGTGGGAGGGCTGTGATGAGTGGCTGTGTATGAGTGGGATGTGTCTGAGTGGGCTGAGTAAAGTGTGGGCTGTGTAATGAGTGGGCTTGAGTATGATGGGCTGTGTATGAAGTAGGCTGTGTATGAGTGGGCTGTGTATGAGTGGGCTGTGTAGTGTGTCTGTGTCTGAGTGGGGCTGTGTATGCAGTGGGCTGTGTATGAGTGGCTGTTTAAATGAGTGGGCTGTGTGAGGTGGGGCTGAGTATGAGTAAGCTGTGTATGTGAGGCTGTGTAAGATTGTGCTGTGTATGAGTGGCGTGTAAGTGTGGGCTGGTGTATGAGTGGGCTGTGTATTTGTGGGCCTGTGTATGAGTGGGCTTGTGTATGAGTGGGCTGTGGATGTAGTAGGGTTGTGTATAGTGGCTGGTAAGAGTGGGCTGTGTATGAGTGGGCTGGAGTATGACTTGGGCAGTGTATGAGTGCTTGTATGAGTGGCTGTGTATAGTGTGGGGCTGTGGTATGAGTGGTCTGGTAGTGTGTCTGTGTATGAGTGGGCTGTGTATGAGTGGGCTGTGTGTGTGTGGGCTGTGAGTGAGTGGGCTGTGTATGAGTTTGCTGTGTATGTGTGGGCTGTGGTAAAGAGTGGGCTTGTTATGAGTGAGCTGTGTATATGGCTGTGTATGTGTGGGCTGGTATGAGTGGGATGATTTATGAGAGGCTGTGTATGTGTGGGCGGTGTAATGAGTGGGCTGTGTATGATGGCTGTGTATGAGTGGGGGCTGTGTAGAGTGGGCTATTTATGAGTGGCGTGTATGTTGTGGGCTTGAAATGTGAGCTGTGTATAGGTGGGCTGAGTATGAGTGGGCATGTGTCTGTGTGGGCTGTGTATTAGTGGGCTGTGTAATGAGTGGGCTGTGTATGCGTGGGCTGTGTATGATGCTGTGGTATGTGTGGGCTGTGTGTGTGTGGGCTTGTGTGAGAGTGGGCTGATGTATGATTATATTGCTGTGTATGTAACTTGATCAGGTGAGAAACAGAGCTACCTGGGGAACTTTATCAGGGGAGAAACAGAGCTACCTGCATAACTTTATCAGGTGAGAAACAGAGCTATCTGGGGAACTTTATCAGGTGAGAAACAGAGCTACCTGGGGAACTTTATCAGGTGAGAAACAGAGCTACCTGGGGAACTTCATCTGGTGAGAAACAGAGCTACCTGGGGAACTTCATCTGGTGAGAAACAGAGCTACCTGGGGAACTTTATCAGGTGAGAAACAGAGCTACCTGGGGAACTTTATCAGGTGAGAAACAGAGCTACCTGGGGAACTTTATCAGGTGAGAAACAGAGCTACCTGGGGAACTTTATCAGGTGAGAAACAGAGCTACCTGGGGAGAGAGGAAGTGCGTGTAGTTGAAGTGCTGAAAGAGAGTTCCAAGACTGGAATGTTGGAGCGCTTCCTTAATAAAATATTGGGTCGGTATAGCGCGGAGAGTTTCAGCGCAGTCAGTCGTCAGTCTGTTCAGGTCAGAACATTTTATATCGAGTTGTCAGTGGATTGTTGTAATTACTTTGTGTAACAGAATCTCTAAAAGAAAGAACAGAAAGTGTGTGTGTGTGTGTGTGTGTGTGTGTGTTTTCACCTATATGTGGTTGCAGGGGTCGAGTCGTAGCTGCTGGCCCTGCCTCTTCACTGATTGATACTAATTCACTCTCCCCCTGTACCATGAGCTTTATCATACCTCTTCTTGAAGTTATGTATGGAACTTGCCTCCACTACTTCATTCTCCAGATTATTCCACTTCTTGACAACTCTAAGGCTAAAAAAATACTTCCTAACATCCCTATGACTCATCTGGGTTTTCAGCTTCCGAGGCCATACTCCAGCACTGGCCTGACATACACGGTGTACAGTGCCGTGACTGACTCCTTATTCAGATGTCGAGGTGCTATTCTCATGTTTGAAAGCGCCTGTATGCAGCAACAGTTATTTGATTGATGTTCGCCTCAGAAGACATATTCGCTATAACGCTTACCCCGAAATCCTTTTCTTTAAGTGAAGTGTGCAGTCTTTGATCCCCTAACCTGTATTCCGTCTGCGGTCTTCTTTGTCCTTCTCCAATCTTCATGACTTTACACTTGCTGGGCTTAAACTTCAGGAGCCATATGTCGCACCAGACTTGTAGCCTGTCCAAATACCCTTATAATCTTTCCTTATCCTCGCCCGCTTGTAATCTCATCAGTTTTACATCAGTTAACAGCGAAACTTCTGAATCTATTCCTTCCATCATATCATTCACGTATACAAGAAATAGCACCGGACCTAGGACACACCCTTGTGGAACCCCACTCGACACATGCGCCCACTCTTACACTTCATCACGTAACAATACTCGTTGCTTCCTTCCTGTCAGATATTCCCTGATCCATTGCAGTACTATTCCTGCCTGCTCCTCTTATTTTTGAATCAGTCTCTTGTGTGGTACTTACTGCAGTCCAAAAAGATGTAATCTACCCATCCCTCTCTCTCCTGTCTTATTTCTGCTACCTTACTGTAGAACTCAAGTACATTTGTGACACAGGATTTCCCATCCCAGAAGCTGTCCTGATTGTCATGTATAAGCCCAATTCTTTCGTGTCCTCCACTAATCTTTTCCTGATAATCTTTTCCCTAACTTTACATACATGTCAGTGACACTGGTCTGTAGTTTAATGCTGCCTGTGTCTCCTTTCTTAAAAATTGGGACTACATTTTCTGTCCTCCACGCATCAGCCAATTGCCCAGTTTCGATAGAGTTACTGAAGATTTCTGCTAGCGACACACAGTTCCTCTACTCTCTCTGTCAGGTCTCATGGAGATATGTTATCTGGGGTCACCGCCTTTGAGGTATCTAGTTCACCTAGCAGTTTTCATCACCTCCTCCTTGGTTATGTGTTTTGTGTCCAGCACCTGGTGGTGCACCCTACCTTCATGGTTTAGTGGAAGCATTTCTGTCTCTGCTGTGAATATTTCTCTAAATATTGTGTTAAGTTCATTACATACTTCCTCGTCACTCTTTGTGAGCTCCCCTCCTTTCCTCAGCCTGATTACCTGGTCCTTGACTGTTGTTTTTCTCTTAATGTGACTGTATAGCAACTTTGGTTCAGGTTTGGCTTTAGATACTATGTCATTCTCGTATTGCCTCTGAGCCTCTCTCCTTATCCCTGCACATTCGTTTCTGGTTCTGCTCTGCTTCTTGTTTTCTTGAGCCCTTTGCCCTTGTATACTTTTTCCATGTTCAAGCACGCTTGGCTTTGGCCTATTTACAACTCCAGTTAAACCATGGGCACAATGTGGTCTTGCCATTTTTTCTGTTACCCTCTGGTATGAACTTCTCCTCTGCCTCCCTACACTTAGTGGTCACTAGTTCCATCATTTCATTTACTGTCTTTCCTTCTAGTTCCCTTTCCCTCTGCAATTCATGTAGGAAACTTCTCATGCCTATGTAGTCTCCTTTTATGAAGATCGACTTCTCTCATCCTTCTCGTGCTACTGTATTCTCCATTGTTAACTCTACAAGGTATTTAAAACTCAGGATGTACTTATCATTAGCACCAAGGGGTCTTTCGTGTGTGATATCCGCTATGTTTGAACTCTTCTAGGTGAATATGAGATCCAGCCTTGCTGCAACATCCTCTCCAGTCTCTCTGGTTGTATACTTAACATGTTGGTGTATGAAGTTCTCCAATACTGTCTCCAACAACTTAGCCCTCCACATTTCTGGTCCCCCATGTGGCTCTAGGTTTTCCAAGTCAGTCTCTTTCTGATTGAAATCCCCCAGGATGAGTAATTTTGTCCTGCTCATATGAGCCCTCCTGGCCACCTTAATTAATGTATCCACCATTCCTCTGTTTCGCTCATCATACTCTTGTCTTGGCTTCCTGCTGTTCAGTGGTGAGTTATACATAACTGCTCTCATCACTATCATCACCATCCAGTCTGAAGTGTTCCAACAATGAAGTCGTCTGGTTCCGCTCTATGCATTCCTCCCATTTCCTAAAAACTCCATTGGTTTTTGATGAACAGTGCCACTCTTTTCCCTCTTCTGTTCTCTTTGTCTTTCCTCAGGATATATCCAGTTGCAAAGATTGCATTTATCATCCCTCTAAGTTTTATCTCTGTTAGTGCTATGATGTCAGGGGATGCAACAGTGATTCGTTCTTGCCACTCCTCACTCTTATTTGTTATTCCATCAGCATTGGTGTACCTTACCTTTAGCTTCATTTCCAGTGTGTACTCACCTATTTGTACTCACCTATTTGTGGTTGCAGGTGTCGAGTCTTAGCTCCTGGCCCCGCCTCTTCATCGGTTGCTGCTTGGTCCTCTCTCTCACCGCTCCATGAGCTTTATCAAACCTCGTCTTAAAACTATGTATGATTCCTGCCTCCACTACCTCACTTTCTACGCTATTCCACTGCCTGACAACTCTATGACTGAAGAAATACTTCCTAATATCTCTCTGACTCATCTGCGTCTTTAACTTCCAATTGTGGCCTCTTGTTTCTGCGTCCCCTCCCTGGAACATCCTGTCTTTGTCCACCTTGTCTATTCCGCGCAGTATTTTATATGTTGTTATCATGTCTCCCCTGACCCTCCTGTCCTCTAGTGTCGTCAGGCCGATTTCCCTTAATTAATCTTTCATCATAAGACTTTCCACTTAGCTCTGGAACTAACCTTGTCGCAAGCCTTTGCACTTTCTCTAGTTTCTTGACGTGCTTTATCAAGTGCAGGTTCCAAACAGGTGCTGCATACTCCAGTATGGGCCTGACGTACACTGTGTACAGTGTCTTGAACGATTACTTATTAAGGTATCGGAATGCTGTTCTCAGGTTTGCCAGGCGCCCATATGCTGCAGCAGTTACCCAGTTGATGTGTGCTTCTGGAGACATGCTCGGTGTTATACTCACTTCAAGATCTTTCTCCTTGAGCGAGGTTTGCAGTCTTTGGCCACCTAGCCTATACTATGTCTGCGGTCTTCTGTGACCTTCCCCTATCTTCATGACTTTGCATTTGGAGGAATTAAATTCTAGAAGCCAGTTGCTGGACCAGGTGTCCAGTCTGTCCAGGTCTCTCTGAAGTCCTGCCCGATCCTCATCTGATTTAATTCTCCTCATTAACTTCACATCGTCTGTGAACAGGGACACTTCTGAGTCTAACCCTTCCATCATGTCGTTCACATATACCAAAAATAGCACTGGTCCTAGGACCGACCCCTGTGGGACCCCGCTCGTCACAGGTGCCCACTGTGATACATCATTACGTACCATGACTCGCTGTTGCCTCCCTGTCAGGTATTCTCTGATCCATTGCAGTGCCCTTTCTGTTATATGAGCCTGATCCTCTAGCTTCTGCACTAATCTCTTGTGAAGAACTGTGTCAAAGGCCTTCTTGCAGTCCAAGAAGATGCAATCAACCCACCACTCTCTCTCATGTCTTACTTCTGTACTTTATCATAAAACTCCTGAAGGTTTGTGACACAGGATTTGCCTTCCATGAATCCATGCTGGTTGGCGTTTATACTCCTGTTCCGTTCCAGGTGCTCCACCACTCTCCTCTTGATAATCTTCTCCATGACTTTGCATACTATACACGTCAGTGACACAGGTCTATAGTTTAGTGCCTCTTTTCTGTCTCCTTTTTTAAAAATGGGAACTACATTTGCCGTCTTCCATACCTCAGGTAGTTGCCCAGTTTCCAGGGACTTGTTGAAGATTGTGGTAAGTGGCACACAAAACATATCCACTCCCTCTCTAAGGACCCACGGGGAGATGTCCGGTCCCATTGCCTTTGAGGTATCGATGTACCTGAGCAGTTTCTTCACCTCCTCCTCATGTGTAAGTATGTCATCCAACATTTGTTGGTATATTCCTTGCTGGTGTCCCCATCTGGTCTGTCCCCCGAGAGGCTTTCCTGTCTCCACAGTAAATACTTCCTTAAATCTCATGTTGAGCTCCTCATATACCTCTTGATCGTTTCTTGTGAGTTCTTCACCTTCTTTCCTCAGCCTTATCACCTGGTCTTTGACTGTTGTCTTCCTCCTAATGTGGCTATACAGCAGTTTCGGGTCAGACTTGACTTTCGATGCTATGTCGTTTTCGTACTGTCGCTGGGCCTCCCTCCTTATCTGCGCGTACTCGTTTCTGGTTCTTCTACTAATCTCCTTATTTTCATGGATCCTTTGCCTCCTGTACCTTATCGATTCTCTGGTGCACTTAGTTTTTGCCCCCCAACACCTTCGGGTAAACCAAGGACTCGTTTTGGTCTTCCTATTATTTCTGTTTCCCTTGGGAACAAACCTTTCCTCTGCCTCCTTGCACTTTATTGCTACATATTCCATCATCCTGTTTACTGATTTTCCTACCAGGTCTCTGTCCCACTGAACCTCCTGCAGGAAGTTCCTCATACCTGTGTATTCCCCCCTTTTGTAGTTTGGTTTTCCCATTCAATTCCTGTTACATTCTCCACTTGTAACTCTACTATATATTCAAAACTCAGAACCACGTGATAGCTAGCTCCAAGGGACCTCTCGTAAGTGATGTCCTCAATGTCTGAACTGCTCAGGGTGAACACAAGATCCAGTCTTGCTGGTTCATCCTCCTCTCTCTGGTAGTGTCCCTGACATGTTGATGCATGAGGTTTTCAAATACCACATACATCATCTTGGCTCTCCATGTTTCGGGACCCACATGTGGCTCCAGGTTTTCCCAGTCGATCTCCCTGTGGTTGAAATCACCCATTACCAGTAACTTTGCTCTGCTCGAGTGAGCTCTTCGTGCCACCTCAGCCAGTGTGTCCATCGCCCTGTTGTTTTCTTCGTACTCCTCTCTTGGCCTCCTGTAGTTCTGTGGTGGGTTATTCGTAACTCCAATGACTACTTTATGTACTCACCTAACTATGTGGCCCCGCCTCTTCACTGATCGCTACTAGGTCCTCCCTCTCTCTCTCTGCTTCCTGAGCTGTATCATACCTCTTCTTAAAACTATGTATGGTTCCTGCCTCCACTACTTCACTTGCTAGGCTATTCCACTTCCGGACAACTCTTTGACTGAAGAAATACTTCCTAACGTCCCTGTGACTCGTCTGAGTCTTCAGCTTCCAGTTGTGACCCCTTGTCCCTGTGTCCCCTCTCTGGAACATCCTATCTCTGTCCACCTTGTCTATTCCCCGCAGTATCTTGTATGTCGTTATCATGTCTCCCCTGACCCTTTTGTCCTCCAGTGTCGTCAGTCCGATTTCCCTCAACCTTTCCTCGTACGACATTCCCCTGAGCTCTGGGACTAGCCTTGTTGCAAACCTTTGTACTTTCTCTAACTTCTTGACGTGCTTGACCAGGTGTGGGTTCCAGACTGGTGCTGCATACTCCAGTATGGGCCTAACATACACAGTGTACAGTGTCTTGAACGATTCCTTATTAAGGTATCGGAACGCTATTCTCAGGTTTGCCAGGCGCCCGTATGCTGCAGCAGTTATTTGGTTGATGTGTGCCTCCGGTGATGTGCTCGGTTTTATGATCACCCCAAGGTCTTTCTCCCTGGGAGAGGTCTGTAGTCTTTGTCCACCTAGCCTATACTCTGTCTGCGGTCTTCTTTGCCCCTCCCCAATCTTCATGACTTTGCATTTGGCTGGATTGAATTCGAGAAGCCAGTTACTGGACCACATGTCCAGCCTGTCCAGGTCCCTTTGCAGTCCTGCCTCATCCTCATCCGATTTAATTCTTCTCATCAACTTCACATCATCTGCGAACAGGGACCCCGCTCGTCACAGGCGCCCACTGTGATACCTCTTCACGTACCACGACTCGTTGCTGCCTCCCTGTCAGGTATTCCCTGATCCATTGCTGTGCCCTCCCTGTTACATGCGCCTGATCCTCCAGCTTCTGCACTAATCTCTTGTGGGGAACTGTGTCAAAGGCCTTCCTGCAGTCTAGGAAAATGAAATCTACCCACCCCTCTCTCTCGTGTCTTACTTCTGTTACCTTGTCATAAAACTCCAGGAGGTTTGTGATACAAGATTTGCCATCCATGAACCCATGCTGGTTTTCATTTATAATCTTGTTCCTTTCCAGGTGTTCGGCCACTCTCCTCCTGAGAATCTTCTCCATGACTTTGCACACAATACATGTCAGAGACACAGGTCTGTAGTTTAGCGACTCGTTTCTTTTTCATTTCTTAAATATGGGGACTACATTAGCTGTCTTCCATTTCTCAGGTAGTTGCCCAGTTTCAAGGGATGTGTTGAAGATTGTGGTTAGAGGCATGCACAGCATCTCTGCTCCTTCTCTAAGGACCCATGGGGAGATGTCCGGTCCCATCGCCTTTGAGGTGTCAAGGTCACTTAGGAGCTTCTTCACCTCTCCTCGGTTGTTCGTATGTCATTCAACACTTGTTGGTATGTTCCCTATTGATGTTCCCTTCTGTGCTGTCTTCCCACAGCCCTTCCTGTCTTTATTGTAAACACTTCCTTAAATCTCCTGTTCAGCTCCTCACATACCTCCTGATCATTTCTTGTGAGTTCTCCACCTTCTGTCCTTAATCTGATCACCTGGTCTTTGACTGTTGTCTTCCTGATGTGGCTATACAACAGTTTCGGGTCAGTCTTGATTCTCGATGCTATGTCATTTTCATACTGTCGCTGGGCCTCCCTCCTTACCTGTGCATACTCATTCCTGGCTCTGCAACTGATCTCCCTATTTTCGTGTGTTCTCTGCCTTCTGTACTTTTTCCATTCTCTATTGCACTTTGTTTTTGCCTCCTTACACCGTCGGGTAAACCAGGGGCTCGTTCTGGTCTTCCCGTTGTTACTGTTGCCCTTGGAAATAAACTTTTCCACTGCCTCCTTGCATTTTGTTGTTACATATTCCATCATTTCAGTTACTGGTTTTCCTGCCAGTTCTCTTTCCCTCCTTTATAGTCAGGCTTTTCCCATTCAACTCCTGTTATTCTCTCCACTTGCACTCTATATTAAAAGCACAGAACCCCGGGGGCGCTACCCTAGGGGACTCTATATACTTGTGTTCCAATTCAAAGTGCCCAGGGGAAACAAGGCCAATTTTGCGGTTCATCCCCCCCTACTCTGATAGTGTCCTTAACTGTTGGTGCAGGGTTTTTCCCCCCAGCACCACGTCCAACATCCTGCTCTCATGTTTCGGGCCCCCCTTGGGGCTCCATTTTTTCCCCAGTCAATTCCCGGGGTTAAAAATCCCCATAACCAGCAATTTTGTCTGCTGGGTGAGCCTTCTTGCACCTCAGCAAGTGTGCCCACCTTTGTTCTGTTGTTTCTCTTATATTCCTCTCTTGGCCCTCCTGCAGTTCGGGGGATTAACATCACTGCAATGACCACTTGGTGTTCCCCAACTGAAGTGCCCCTACTATGTAGTCTCTTTCCCCTCTCATTTTGCCTTCCATTTTCTCAAATTTCCCCTCTTTTTTTTAGAGCCAAAACCTCACCTCCCCCTCTGCCCTTCTACTTTCCTATTTGGTATCCGGGGGGAAGATTGCATCTGTTTTGTCTCCGTGGGTTTTGTTTCTTAACGCTATGTTCTGGGGACTTCTCATTGATTTTTCTTTCCATTCCTCATGTTTTTCGTTAATCCATCTGATTTTAGTACCAAACCTTCAAATTCTGTTTTAATACGTAACGTGTGAGGGGGGGGGAAAGGGATCGGTGTGTGATGGTTGGTTTGGATTGTTTAGTTGCCTTGGGGGGGGTCGTGGCTGGGGTCCTTCGCAGGTGTTTCTGGGGGGGGGTCTTGTCCTTTCCCTTTGATCCGGGTTTTTTGCTCTCCTTTTTTTTTCCCCCTTTTTCCTTTCCCTTTTTAACTTCTCTTTCATTGTCTTCCCTTTGTCCTTGTTCTGTCTCGATCGGTACCACCCGGAACTCCCCGCTTGCCTCTAAGCCAGCTTTTCTGTAGGATCTGGTTCGGGTTGATTCTGCCTTAAAATTACTTTTAGAGGCCCATCCTTTTTTTTGTAACCACCCGATTCTCCGAAAATTTGCCACCCGGGTCATGTCCCCCTCGCCTGTCACCTTCATGAGTCTTCAATTGCTTTTTTCTCCTCCTGCTTTCTTTCATCATAAGTTTTTCCTTTTAGCTTCATCTACCCCATAGACAAACACGGATCTCCCCCTTTCCCCCCCTCCCACTGTGACTCCCATTGCATCCTCTGTGTTTAGTTCCTTCCCGTGGAGTGTTCCTTCCTTCATCCCTTCCCTAGTTATGGCCCCTATGCTTCTTGGTTTGTCCTTCCGCTCACCTGTTCCTGGCCCCCACGGGTATCTGGTATGGTCCCTTCACATGTCCTAGTTCCTTCAATGTCTTCCAACCTCTCATTCGGGTCCTAGTGTGCTCCCTGTCTTTGTTTTGGCCCCATGTGGGTTTTGACAGTACCTCTGCATACAGTTTAGTTTCCATGCTCCCTTCAGACCTGTTGTCTGTGTCTGATGAAGCCATTGCCGATGCTACTTCTGTAATATCTTTGTCTCTATGCTGTTTCAGATGTCTCAGCTCCACTTCTAATCTATCTTGATTTCTGCTGCTGTGGCCTGTTGCTTCCACCTTCTGCATTCTGCTGCTAACCTCTCTTCCATCTTCCTTTCCAGCTCATCTAGTCTCCTTCCCCAGTCTTCCTCCCTTTTTTTGAGCTCTGTCTCCCATTTCCCCCTCCCAGATTCATCCTTGGAGCCCCTTGTCCTCATCCTGGTTCTAGGTTACCCCGTTGCTCCACAGAAGGGGGGACGGGTGGTTAGGGGGAGGGGAATAGATGGTTAGGAGAAGGGATGGATGGTTTATGTGGAGGGGGAGGAGGTTATTGGAGGGGTAGAGATAGTTGGGGAGGGGTTAGATGTTTGGGGGAGGGTAGTGGCTAGGGTTAGGGTTAGGAAGGGGAGAGGGTGGTTTAGGGGAGGGGAGTATGTGTTTTGAGAAGAGAGGGAATGGATGGTTTTTGGGGAGGGGGGGATGTTATTTGGGGGAGGGAGGTAGTTGGGGGTTAGATGTTTTGAGGAGGGGGTTTGATTTTTGGGGGGGTTAGGGGGTTTGGGGGGGGGGTAGGTGGCTAAGGTGAGGTGGTTAGGGAAGGGAGAGGGTTAGGAGGGGGGGGACGTGTTTGTGTCAAGTGGTTTGTGTCAAGTGGGGGTGGGTGTATGTGTGTGTGTGTGTGTGTGTGTGTGTGTGTGTGTATGTGCATGTGTGGTGTGTGTGTGTGTGTGTGTGTGTGTGTGTGTGTATGTGTGCATGTGTATTCGCCTAGTTAGTTACCATATTGTCCTAGTGCAGGTGTTGTATTGTGTGTTCGTGTGTATGGGGGAGATTAGGGGGGGATACTGCTAACACATACCAGTAATTCTGGGTTATAAAAAGCGAACTTGCTACTAGGTCTAGACTTCTATGAGTGTCTACCCTTGTGTGTGTGTGCTTGTGTGTGAGGGAGGGATGGTTAGGGGGGGTAGGTGGTGTGGTTGAAAGATCCGTCGTGTAAGCACAAATTTAGTCTCATTTATCTTTCCCAATTATGCTACTCTCTCCACTTATTGCCCTTTCTGGATTTACGTATTGTTGCTGGTTATTATCATATTCCTTGTTCACATTAAGAGAGGACTTCCTAGCTTCCTAAGTATTCTTACTGCTAATAACTACCGGTAGTAACACTGCCCTGCCCCTGGCCACAACTAATATGTAGTCTCTTTCTCCAATCACGTCCATGCCTTCCATTTCCTCAAATCCCCATCAGTTTTTTATGAGCAGTGCAACTCCTCCTCCCCCTCTACTCCTATCTTTTCTCAGGATCTGATACCCCAGTGTGAAGATTGCGTCTGTTATTGTCTCGGCGAGTTTTGTTTCTGTGACTGCTATGATGTCTGGGGACTTCTCACTGATTCTTTCGTGCCACTCATGTTTATTCGTTATTCCGTCCGCGTTTGTGTACCAAACTTTCAGCTTCTTTTCTATCACTGTGGTCCTGCAAGAATATTGGGGTTGGGGGGCAGGAGCCTTGGTGGGGGCCTATGGGGACTGTGGAGTAGGTGGGGTTTGTGATCATAGGGGTGGGGTCAGAATGCCCATAAGGGACAGCTGTTGGGGTGAGGTTTGTGATGTGGGTGTTGCTGGAAGACGGAAGAGTGAGTGGGTTGTGGTTTGGGTTGCTCAGTTGCGTTGGGATTGTCATGGTTGGAGTCTTTCGGTGGGAGATTCTGTGGGGTGTGTTTGCCCTTCCTCCTGTGTCTGGGTCCTGCTCATCTTCATCACTGACTCTCGTTCCTCCTTGCATCTCTGTACCCTCTCTTTCAGTGTAGCCCTTCTTGTGTTCTGTCGCGATCGAGGTATACTCTCTGGTACCCCTGTTTGTCCCTCAGTTGTGCTTTCTCTTGCAGAATCCTGGTTCGAGCTGATTCTTCCTTGAAAATTACTTTGACAGGCCATATCCTTCCACTCGCAAACCACTCAATTCTCCAAAAATTTGTCACCTGGGTCATATCACCCTCACCTATTGTTTTCATGATGCCTTCAATCATTTTTTCCTCCTGTTTTATTTCTTCGAAGTTGTCCCCCTTGGCTTCTTGGAACCCATAGAAAAACACTGACCTCTCCCTTTCCTCCTCCCACTGAGTCTCCATTTGCATCCTCTGAGGTGTTTTGTTTCCTTCCATTGAAATGTTCTTGCCTTCAATCCCTGTCCTATCTGAAACTTCTATTCTCAGGGAACTGTCTTTCATGATCAGCTGTTCCTTGCTACTGTAGTTGGCTGTTAGAGTCTCTGCATATAACATACCTTCATTGTCTTTGGACCTGTCATTTGATCTTAGTATGCTCCTCGTCTTTTCCCTGGCCCCACGTGGGTCTGATAGGGCCTTCGCGTGTGGCATATCTCCATTGTTTCTTACCTTCCCCTTGTCTGTGCCTGACATAGAATTTCCTGTTATTGCATCTGAATTGTCATTTATCTCTCTAATCTGTTTTAGGTTTTTCAGTTTCTCTTCTAAGCAATGTATCCTAGTTTCTGCTGCTAAGACTTGTAGCTCCCAATTCCTGCACTCTTCAGCTATCCGCTCCTCCATTATCTTGCCAAGCTCTTCCATCTTCGTTCCTCACTCTTCCTCCCTTTTTTGGAGCTCTAACTCCCAATCTTTCCTCCCTGGTTCATCCACCAGATCTCTGGCTTTCTGCCCTTCAGGGCCACCCATTTTTTTTTATTACCACAGAAAGAAGGTTATGTATTTTACCACAGAGAGAAGTTTATGGGTTTTCAGGGTGTGTGTGGGGAGGGAGGGACAAGGCTAGAGGAGAGAGAAAATAAGAGGGGGAAGGCTAGAGGAGGGAGAGAGAAAGAGGGGGAGAGTTAAAGGGTAGAAAGATGGAGAGATAGGAGGGAGGATGGGGTTGAGAGATAAGACTAGGGAGGGAAAGAGAGAGAAACGAGAGGGGGGAGAGAATGGGTAGAGAGAGACAGAGAAAGAGAGGGAGAGAGGAGGGTGAGGGAAAAGGCTATGTGATAGAGAAATGCGAGGAAGGGGGAGAGAGAAAGATAGAAAGAGGGAGGGGAGAGAAGGCTAAAGAGGAGGGTGGGAGAGAGGGGGAGAGGTGGGGAATGCGGTCAAATTCCAAGGATCAGCTGTTTGAATGAGTGGGTGTGTGTGTGTATTTACCTGGTTGTGGTTTCAGGGGGTCTAGACTCAGCTCCTGGCCCAAGTGTGTGTGTGTGTGTGTGTGTGTGTGTGTGTGTGTGTGCGTGTGTGTGCGTGTGTGTGTGTGTGTGTGTGTGTGCGCGCGCGTGCATGAGCACGTGAGTTGTTTGTGTGTCCCAGAAATACAGCTCACCTCTATGTATCCATAATACCAATAAAATACCATTAATACTGAGAGTAATTCTAATAATTATAATACTAGTGTGTGTTAAAGTCTCTCTCTCACCCAGTTGTGTACTACCTTATACTACATGTGTACCCAATACTTGCTTCTCAGATTATACTGTCTTTGTGTCTTAAAACATTATCTCTTAAAACTGTTGTTAGTCCTATTGGCCCCAACTTACTCCTCCTGCCTATTCCTTGCTCCTACAGATTTTATCTTCCTACTACTGCTAGGTGTTGTGTGTATGATAATCACTCTGGAGCAGGGTATGTGACAGTCAGCTACCAGTGATCGTAGGGCCGGCTCTACCACTCAAAACTTCCCGCCAACCACAAACAGGTGATTTGTACGTTACTCCTCAGAGGGGACGTCCATCCAGATGCCTGATGTACGATGCTCGCTGTACGATGACTCTCGTGCTCCTGGCCCTTCAGCCTCCAACCTCTTCAATTATTCTATTCTCACTGCCCGTTTGAGTCCTCATTTACCACACTTATCACTTGTATATTGCTTCTTTTATAATTTACGCTGCACTTTTGGTAAGTACACTTCTTATTTCTTATTTGTATGACACCCAACCTGTTATGGCGGCTCTGCTTCCTCAGGCCTACTGCTGCCACCTTCTCTGGTTATATATATTTATATTTATGTATGTATATATACATTTCCCCTTTCTGGCTAGCTTGTTCACACTCGCTGTCTGCTACCTCACAGTTTCTCGTTAACCATCCTCTCTTAATTCTTCTTTGATCTTTTGTCTTTAGTCACTCGCTTTGTACTTTGTATATTTGTAACTGTGGCAACAAGTGCCAACTAGGCCTTTAACGAACTGGCACTTTGAAATTTTGTTGTATGATTTCAAATTTTCTCTCGCCTTTTCTTCATTTTTTTTAACTAATAACTTTGGTTATCACTTGTAGGGTTGTTCACTGACGTTGTCACTAACACTGGTTGCTTCTAGCTGCTAAAACACGCCCTAAAAACACTAAGATTCTCGGAGCCTGGCGCTTGTGACCCACTACACTGTAGGCCTGTGTGTGTGTGCGTGTGTTGTTTGTACCTGCCTTCCTGTCTGTTCCTGTCTCTCTCCTTCCACTGGTTTCGGCTCTCAGTTGTTCCCTTCCTTTTCATATTCTGTCTCGCTTGAGGTACACTTGTTGATAATCTTGAGAGTTCTTTAACAGTGCCTTCTGTTGTAGTATCCTGTTCTGTACCACTTGTCTTGAATGTTAATCTGATTGGTTGATTTTTCCCCAGATACCCCCAAAATCTGTTAAAATTATTTACTTGAGACATGTCCTCTCCTGTTGTTGCAATGATGCTTTTTATCTCTTTTTTCCTCCCAGTGCTTTCCTTCATCATAGGTATTCCCTTCAGTCTCCTGAAGTTCATGAGTAATTATTGACCTCTCTTAACATTTCTTTTCCTTTCATATCTCTGGATCTGGTGTAAACATCTTTGTTGTTTCTCATATCATCTCCTGGACACTCTGATGGCCTGATATTACTTCTGTAAGGGATTTAATTGCTCCATCCCCTCCTTCAGTCCCCTCGCCGCCTGCTGAAGTTCATATTTCAGTCACTTTGCTCCTTTCAGACCTCATCTTTATATCTTGCTTCGACACATCCAGTTCTTCCTCCAGTCTCTGTATCTGTCTCAGCAGCTACTGATCGTGATTCCCACATCTTGCTCTCTGCAAATAGCTTCTCTAACATGTTACTGCAAAGCTCATTTAACTTTTTTTTTTTCCATTCTTGATCCATTTTGCTCTTCAGCCTTTCTACTTATTCTTCCTTTCCAGGTCATCCATCCTCGGTTCCCTTGTCTTTGCATCCTCCCCATTCAGATCCTTGTCTTTTTTTATCCTGTTAAGATGCTCTAGTACCTGCAGCTTTGTGTGAAATTGTGAGTCGGGGGAAGGGATTATGTGCTGTGTTAGTATGGGTGTATGTGAGATAATGTGTTTTTTGTGTGTTGCAGGGGTCGAGACATATCTCCGAGACATAACGTTGCCACAATAAAATGTCACATTACTTGCACTTGTGTCCTTTTACTTAACCTGTGTAGTGAGGACAGATTCCTTTAGGGACAACCTATGTAGTGAAGACAGGCTACCTCAGTGTCAGCTTGTGTAGTGAATGCAGCCTACCACAGTTACAACCTATGTAGTGAAGGCAACCTACCACAGTTACAACCTATGTAGTGAAGGCAACCTACCACAGTTACAACCTGTGTAGTGAAGGCAACCTACTACAGTTACAACCTGTGTAGTGAAGGCAGACTACCTCGGTGACAACCGGTGTAATGAAAGCATCCTACCACAGTGATAACCTATGTAGTGAAGGCAGCTTATCACAGTGATAATCTGTACAGTGAAGGCAGTCTACCACAGTGACGACGTGTGTAGTGAAGGCAGCCTACCACTGTAATAATCTGTGTAATAAAGGCAGCCTATCACAGAGACAACCTGTGTAGTGAAGGCAGCCTACGACAGCAACAACCTATGTAGTGAAGGCAGCCTATCACAGTGACAATCTGTGCAGTGAAGGCAGCCTACCACAGTGACAACCTGCGTAGTGATGGTAGCCTACCATGGTGAAGGCAGTGAAGGTATAGTGAAGGCAGCATACGACAGTGAAAACCTGGGTAGTGAAGGCAGCATACCACAGTGAAACTGTGCAGGGAAGGCAGCCTTCCACAGTGACAAAATGTGAAATGAAGGAAGCCTATTTCAGTGACAACCCGTGTAGTGAAGGCATCCTTCCTTAGCGACAACCTGTGTCGCGTAGGTAGCCTATTACAGTGAAAACGTGTGTAGTGAAGGCAGCCTACGACAGTGAAAACCTGTGTCGAGAAGGAGGCCTACTGCAATGACATTCTCTGAAGTGAAGGCAGCCTACCTCAGTTACAAACTGTGTAGTAAAGGCAACCTCACACAGTGACAACCTGCGTGGTGAAGGCAGCTTCACACAGTGACAACCTGCGTGGTGAAGGCAGCCTCACACAGTGACAACCTGCGTGGTGAAGGCAGCCTCACACAGTGACAACCTGCGTGGTGAAGGCAGCCTCACACAGTGACAACCTGTGTAGTGAAGGCAGCCTATCTCAGTGACAACCTGTGTAGTGAAGGCAGCCTACCACAGTGACATATGTGTAGTGAAGGCAGCCTTACACAGTGACACCTGTGTAGTGAAGGCAGCCTCACACAGTGACATCTGTGTAGTGAAGGCAGCCTCACACAGTGACATCTGTGTAGTGAAGGCAGCCTCACGCAGTGACAGCTGAGTAGTGAAGGCAGCCTCATACAGTGACATCTGTGTAGTGAAGGCAGCCTCACACAGTGACGCCTGTGTAGTGAAAGCAGCCTCACACAGTGACACCTGTGTAGTGAAGGTAGCCTCACACAGTAACATCTGTGTAGTGAAGGCAGCCTCACACAGTGACAACGTGTGTAGTGAAGGCAGCCTCACACAGTGACACCTGTGTAGTGAAGGCAGCCTCACACAGCGACATCTGTGTAGTGAAGGCAGCCTTACACAGTGACATCTGTGTAATGAAGGCAGCCTCACACAGTGACATCTGTGTAGTGAAGGCGGCCTTACACAGTGACATCTGAGTAGTGAAGGCAGCCTCACACAGTGACATCTGTGTAGTGAAGGCAGCCTCACACAGTGATGACACCTGTGTAGTGAAGGCAGCCTCACACAGTGACATCTGTGTAGTGAAGGCAGACTCACACAGTGACACCTGTGTAGTGAAGGCAGCCTCACACAGTGACATCTGTGTTGTGAAGGCAGCCTCACACAGTGATACCTGTGTAGTGAAGGCAGCCTCACACAGTGACACCTGTGTAGTGAAGGCAGCCTCTCACAGTGACATCTGTGTAGTGAAGGCAGACTCACACAGTGACACCTGTGTAGTGAAGGCAGCCTCATACAGTGATACCTGTGTAGTGAAGGCAGCCTCACACAGTGACACCTGTGTAGTGAAGGCAGCCTCACACAGCGACACCTGTGTAGTGAAGGCAGCCTCACACAGTGACACCTGTGTAGTGAAGGCAGCCTCACACAGTGACACCTGTGTAGTGAAGGCAGCCTCACACAGTGACATCTGTGTAGTGAAGGCAGCCTCACACAGTGATACCTGTGTAGTGAAGGCAGCCTCACACAGTGACACCTGTGTAGTGAAGGCAGCCTAACACAGTGACACCTGTGTAGTGAAGGCAGCCTCACACAGTGACACCTATGTAGTGAAGGCAGCCTCACACAGTGACACCTGTGTAGTGAAGGCAGCCTCACACAGTGACATCTGTGTAGTGAAGGCAGCCTCACACAGTGACACCTGTGTAGTGAAGGCAGCCTCACACAGTGACGCCTGTGTAGTGAAGGCAGCCTCACACAGTGACACCTGTGTGGTGAAGGCAGCCTCACACAGTGACACCTGTGTGGTGAAGGCAGCCTCACACAGTGACACCTGTGTAGTGAAGGCAGCCTCACACAGTGACACCTGTGTAGTGAAGGCAGCCTCACACAGTAACATCTGTGTAGTGAAGGCAGCCTCACACAGTGACAACGTGTGTAGTGAAGGCAGCCTCACACAGTGACACCTGTGTAGTGAAGGCAGCCTCACATAGTAACATCTGTGTAGTGAAGGCAGCCTCACACAGTGACAACGTGTGTAGTGAAGGCAGCCTCACACAGTAACATCTGTGTAGTGAAGGCAGCCTCACACAGTGACACCTGTGTAGTGAAGGCAGCCTCACACAGTGACACCTGTGTAGTGAAGGCAGCCTCACACAGTGACACCTATGTAGTGAAGGCAGACTCACACAGTGACACCTGTGTAGTGAAGGCAGCCTCACACAGTGACACCTGTGTAGTGAAGGCAGCCTCACACAGTGACACCTGTGTAGTGAAGGCAGCCTCACACAGTGATACCTGTGTAGTGAAGGCAGCCTCACACAGTGACACCTGTGTAATAACAAGTGAAGATAATTATGTTTACACAAAAAGTTATTAAAAATTACACAAATATATAATTCACAATCACGAAATGTTAATTAAATAAAAGAAATTAAAACAAATTGAATGTAAGGTAAGGCTTGAAAAACTGTGCAGAGGTGTATAATGTACTCTGTGGTAATGTACTCTGTGGTAATGTACTCTGTGGTAATGTACTCCGTGGTAATGTACTCTGTGGTAATGTACTCTTTGGTAGTGTACTCTGTGGTAGTGTACTCTGTTGTAGTGTACTCTGTGGTAATGTACTCTGTGGTAATGTACTCCGTGGTAATGTACTCCGTGGTAATGTACTCCGTGGTAATGTACTCCGTGGTAATGTACTCCGTGGTAATGTACTCTGTGGTAATGTACTCTGTGGTAATGTACTCTGTGGTAATGTACTCTGTGGTAATGTACTCTGTGGTAATGTACTCTGTGGTAATGTACTCTGTGGTAATGTACTCTGTGGTAATGTACTCTGTGGTAGTGTACTCTGTGGTAGTGTACTCTGTGGTAGTGTACTCTGTGGTAGTGTACTCTGTGGTAGTGTACTCTGTGGTAATGTACTCTGTGGTAATGTACTCTGTGGTAATGTACTCCGTGGTAATGTACTCCGTGGTAATGTACTCCGTGGTAATGTACTCCGTGGTAATGTACTCCGTGGTAATGTACTCTGTGGTAATGAACTCTGTGGTAATGTACTCTGTGATAATGTACTCCGTGGTAATGTACTCCGTGGTAATGTACTCTGTGGTAATGTACTCTGTGGTAATGTACTCTGTGGTAATGTACTCTGTGGTAGTGTACTCTGTGGTAGTGTACTCTGTGGTAGTGTACTCTGTGGTAGTGTACTCGGTGGTAATGTACTCGGTGGTAATGTACTCTGTGGTAATGTACTCGGTGGTAATGTACTCCGTGGTAATGTACTCCGTGGTAATGTACTCCGTGGTAATGTACTCCGTGGTAATGTACTCCGTGGTAATGTACTCCGTGGTAATGTACTCCGTGGTAATGTACTCCGTGGTAATGTACTCTGTGGTAATGTACTCTGTGGTAATGTACTCTGTGGTAATTTACTCTGTGGTAATGTACTCTGTGGTAATGTACTCTGTGGTAATGTACTCTGTGGTAATGTACTCTGTGGTAATGTACTCTGTAATAGTGTACTCTGTGGTAGTGTACTCTGTGGTAGTGTACTCTGTGGTAGTGTACTCTGTGGTAGTGTACTCTGTGGTAATGTACTCTGTGGTAATGTACTCTGTGGTAATGTACTCCGTGATAATGTACTCCGTGGTAATGTACTCTGTGGTAATGTACTCTGTGGTAATGTACTCTGTGGTAATGTACTCTGTGGTAATGTACTCTGTGGTAATGTACTCTGTGGTAATGTACTCTGTGGTAATGTACTCTGTGGTAATGTACTCCGTGGTAATGTACTCTGTGGTAATGTACTCTGTGGTAATGTACTCTGGCTGTATTCCAAGGTGGCGCAAATACAGTAGCCGTCAGTGGTAGGAGTTGAAGATTGAGTCACCTGAATTTGAAGACTGAGATATGGACACCTGTGTAAAATATGGACTGAACTCTATCGAGTGCACATAACTGCGAGAACCATTACTGAGACGGTGATCCCAGCTGCCTGAGGTTTGAGATACAAGGTGACGAGCCCCACGAGGAATATTGCTTGCAGAATGATAGTCCCACATCCCGGGGGGCAGGGGGGTGGGAGAGGTGGTAATTTCCGTAGTAACATGATGTGAAAAGGTGAATAGTACACAGACTATTTTCCAAATTCAAATCAGCCTGTCAAATCCTTTGAGGCTCCGCTTTCCTGCTTATAAAACTGTTGGATCGCCAGAGAGCCGGGAAGTCAAGTTAAACTCGACTCACGAAATCGTAATGACACGATTGCAAACAAACGATGCCAAGACTGGGGTTAGAACCCGCAATCAGAGAGTCACAAAACTCCAGACCGACGCCTTAGCCACTGGGCCAGATTCGCATCTCAACAAATTACCTACTTCACCAGAGTGTCGTGTCAGAGGCTGGTAGGCGGCGCTGGTGTCTGTATTTCTCTGAAACAAATGCTTCACCACTCAAAATCTGATACATACAAATGAACTTCTGACCTGTCAGTATATTTCAGTTTTGGATAAAAAAATAATTTAGCCACCTAACCTAATCTAAACGTTCTAAAATCTATTTAGGTCAGCAAAAATTTAGTTTGTATTACTTGATATTAGTGCAATATATTAATTTAATGATTCTTTTAAATGATTTTTGTATTAAAAAAATGTTTTACATACTACATGACTGGCAAAATATTTTTGTTTTATCTGTCATATTTACAAATTATCACTTAAAAGTATGACAGAAATATGTCAAGAGCATTTACAAAGTTGTAGAACAAACTATGTAGGTATATACCTGCTGAAAGCTGAATAACATTTGTAATATCCTGATGACCAATCTGCTGAAAATTCTGGCAGATTCTCCATGAATGGACGATGACGATTTGGATGGCATTATAAAAGTATATAATAAATAATATACTAATATATCTTTATTTCTAAAAGTACATGTACAAGGTATACAAACCATAGCTGACATCAATGACATACTTATATAGAAAGTCACTTGTTATGCTGAGCATTTCCTGCAAATTAGATCAGTTTTGTCCCAGGATGCGACCCACACCAGTTAACTAACACCCAGGTACCCATTATTACTGATGGGAGAACATGGGACAACCGGTGTAAGGAAACACGTTCAATGTTTCCACCCCTACGCCGGGAATTGAACCCTGTCCCTCTCCTTGTGAAACGAGAGCTTTCGCCACCAGGCCACGGTCCACCGTGTAGTGAAGGTATCACCTTATAGTAAAATTATGACAGTTCACAGTAAACCATTGTTGATTTTACTGACTTTTATGTTATAGTAAATGGTGGCTGCAGTTTAAGAAACACAGCACCATCATCAACAATATTTGGAAGACAGTGAAGAAGTATTTTGAATGTAAGTCTTGGAACTGTGGCAGGAGGTAAACATAACGTGTATGAATCCACCGATCTAGGAAGACTTTTGACACCGAGGCTGAGTTAGCTAATGAAGGTGGAACATGAAAACTTAAGGAGGAACACTGCATCAGGCCTACTGGCTTATACTATGCAGGCCTACTGGCTCATACTTGGCAGCTCCTTTTCAAACCCAAACCCACTAACAATAATATTTGCCCAACCCTTGATATGTTACCCGAAGAAAGAACATTGATAACCCTATAAAATTCAGTGTGATCTCACTGGTAGTTTTGCTTTGCAGGTGAAGCAGATCTTCCTTCCTCTGTCATCCTCTTGCTCTGCAAACCACAGCAACATTGACCCATAATAATATGAGAAGCGAGAGGCTCAGGTTTACCCCACAAATATTCTATTATTTAACTCCTTTTCTGACTGAATTCAAATGATATTTAGCTCTTTAATCACACTAGTACTCAAAGAATCATGCGCCTTGTACTCGGCATTTTTTTGCACTATTTTATTTACTGTGGAAGCGCTCGAGTACAATCTTAGCTCATCTGAAAGACCAGCTCTATTATATATATTACTACTCCCTATGATGCCTCTGCAACAGTCAGTCAGCACCACTATAGTGTACTGACATCCTCAGGATACCATCCTGAGGATGTCATCAACTAACTTGCACTTATTGCTATTTAAACAGAGACAGCAGGTGCAAGGTTTGCTCATTAATCTTATTTTGCCTGGTAACTGAACCCGTGTCATTTCAATTTTGAATCGAGAACTCTACACTGAGGAACATTTCAGCAATATCTCATACGTAATCTAGTGAAAAATAAAATAATGAAATTCAGTTTGTGTGAAGCTGACAGATACGTGAAAGAAATAATCGAAGATGGACTGATAATCTGAGAAACAGGCATGGAAGACGAGGAAATTAACAGTGAGCACGGAAGACAATGAAATAGTCAGTACGAGTGATGGAGAAGATGACAGTATTCAATGGAAAGGAGGAGGTAGACGGGAAAAAGTGATAGATGAGGTTGGCGTACTCACCGAAGACAGTGAGGTAGACAGGGAAGGTGATGGGATCGGTCTGGTGAGTGTTAATCTGACACTCGTAACGTCCTGAGTCGCGTGGCTGAACAGAGTTGATTTTTAGCACCCATGACTGAGAGTTAGAGGCCGGCGAATAGATGACCTCAAACCTGTCGTCAGCGGTGTAAGTGTACTGTGCTACCGTCAGGATGTGTAGGTCTGACACTCTGATCCACGATACCTGAGAAAGAGAGATGTATGTTAATTGTTGTTAGTTTATTCATTAGGAAAATTCATCTGACACTGGCCTTCGACATGAGATGTGTCATTCAGCTGTGTCAGCGCTATAGAATTCAGCTGTGTCAGCACTGCGGTGGGGGCAAGGTAAGACGGCAACCTTTATTAAGGGTAGCACTCGCATGACAGGCAGAGAGACTTCACACTTGTCAGCCATACTGGATTCACGCCGGGAGAATTTGCAGTTATAAGCGTTTGTGATGTACAGCCTCTTACTTAACGACGGAGTTATGTTCCTAAGATCACGTAGTTAAACAAATTCGCAGCTAAGTGAGGAGCCTTCTTTGATATTGATTTAATTCCACCTCTGCACCATTTATAACATTTCTGGTATATTTTTAAATGTTTACACAGTAGTGTATTGTATACTGAAATAAACAGAATAAAGGAAATCAGCACTAATATACATTATTTAGGTATGAATACTGGTCAGAGAGCCCGTCGTAAGTCCGAGGGGTCAGTAAACAAGTACGTCGCTAAGTGAGGAGAGGCTGTACTCACTCCTACAGTCTGAGGCATCAAGTTACATATCTTCAGGGCCCATAGATATGGAACTGCCATTCGGACTGAATTAGGCTAACAAATCTGACGTGGTTAAGCTTCACGGTGACAAACATATTAATACACTAATATATTTTATATGCTAATATAGATGGAATAATCTCAAAAAGACAAGTCTAAAAGTGACATAATACACGAAATGAAACCTGGAATAGTCTAAAACTAAATTGAAAAAAATTGTGAATAATAAAGTATTTGACAGAAACTATCTGGACAGAATATGGGAAAAATACAATGATTGGAAATATTGAAAAAGTTCCTGTTATCGTAACTACAATCCACAACAAATAAGAGTGAAATTTAAGAAAGATTAGAAAACCTTAGTAGAGAGTGCATAAAACCAAATATTTAAGAGAGCTGTTACATGGGAGATACGAACTGATAAGAGGAATGGGGAATTACAGATTCCATAATATAATAAGAGAACAAATGATGAAAAATGGTCGTGAAAAAAAGTTTTTGTAACTGTAGATTATAAGGAAGCAGAGTGAGGACATCTTCTGAGACTGAAACCGTAAACTAAAGATCGACAGAATTCGTAAATTTAGTGGCGGGTTTTATCATGTATAAACAGCTAAATGAAGCATCGTGAGTGAAAGAAGCATCGTGAGTGAGAGAAGCATCGTGAGTGAGAGAAGCATCGTGAGTGAGAGAAGCATCGTGAGTGAGAGAAGCATCGTGAGTGAGAGAAGCATCGTGAGTGAGAGAAGCATCGTGAGTGAGAGAAGCATCGTGAGTGAGAGAAGCATCGTGAGTGAGAGAAGCATCGTGAGTGAGAGAAGCATCGTGAGTGAGAGAAGCATCGTATGTGAGAGAAGCATCGTGAGTGAGAGAAGCATCGTGAGTGAAAGAAGCATCGTGAGTGAGAGAAGCATCGTGAGTGAGAGAAGCATCGTGAGTGAGAGAAGCATCGTGAGTGAGAGAAGCATCGTGAGTGAGAGAAGCATCGTGAGTGAGAGAAGCATCGTGAGTGAGAGAAGCATCGTGAGTGAGAGAAGCATCGTGAGTGAGAGAAGCATCCTAAGTGAAACATCGTGAGAGAAACATCGTGAAACATCGTGAGAGAAACATTGTGAAACATCGTGAGAGTAACAACCTGAGTGAGAGAAGCATCGTAAATGAGAGAAGCATCGTGAGTGAGAGAAGCATCCTAAGTGAAACATCGTGAGAGAAACATTGTGAAACATCGTGAGAGTAACAACCTGAGTGAGAGAAGCATCGTAAATGAGAGAAGCACCGTGAGTGAGAGAAGCATCGTGAGTGAGAGAAACATCCTAAGTGAAACATCGTGAAACATCGTGAAACATCGTGAGAGTAACCTGAGTGAGAGAAGCATCTTGAGCGAGAGAAACATCCTAAGTGAAACATCGTGAGAGAAACATCGTGAGAGAAGCATCGTGAGTGAAACATCCTAGTGAAACATCGTGAGAGAAACATCGTGAGTGAGAGAAGCATCGTGAGTAAGAGAAACATTGTTAGTGGGAAGCATCGTGAGAGAAACATCGCGAGTAAGAGAAACATCGTGAGTGAGAGAAGCATCATGAGTAAGAGAAGTAACGTGAGAGAAATATCGTGAGAAATATCATGAGAGAAACATCGTGAGTCAGAGAAACGTCGTGAGTGAGAGAAGCATCGTGAGAGAAGCATCGTGAGTAAGAGAATCATTGTGAGTGAGAGAATCATTGTGAGTGAGAGAAGCATCGTGAGTGAGAGAAGCATCACAAGTGAGAGAAGCGTCGTGAGAGAAACATCGTGAGTGATAGAAGCATCGCGAGAGAAACATCGTGAGAGAAACATCCTAAGTGAAACATCTTGAGAGAAATATCGTGAGAGAAACATCGTGAGTGAGAAAAGTGAGTGAAGCATCGTGAGAGAAACATCGTGAGTGAGAGAAGCATTTTGAGTGAGAAAAGCATTGTGAGTGAAACATCGTGAGTGAAAGAAACATCATGAGAGAAAAATCGTGAGAGAAACATCTTAAGTGAAAGAAGCATGGTGATAGAAACATCGTGAGAGAAACTTCGTGAGAGAAACATCGTGAAAGAAACATCGTGAGTGAAACATCGTGAGAGAAACATCGTGAGAGCTGCGCGGGCAAGCCAGTTTTCTCTTCCTCCAGGATGGGAGAGTTGTTTTTTTTTTTTTTTGGCTGTTGCATTTTATGTCCATTTTTGATTTACAAGTGAGCGAAAGCCAGTCCCTTCGTGGGGTAGCTAGTTTAAGTAATTATTTTGTACCTACGGTCCCGACGCGAGGTGCGTGGCCGATCAAATGTAGACAGCTTGTACTGTCAGCACAGACAGCCTATGCTGTCTGCCAGCTTAGTTCATATTTCGCGGCACTTAAGTGCTTCCCTCTCTAGGCCTACCCAGATCAATGGGTCGCTGGGCCCACTCACTCTCACTTCACGGACGACTGACTTGGGAGGCACAAGTGCTCCCCACCACGGACTGGCTTGCGGTCACTCCCTCACACTGCTCGTTGTGTACTCACTCCTATCCAATTAAAGCCAAACTAGTCCACGGTCGTATCATTGCTACCAACGCTACCTCCATCGGCACTAAACCGTTGTTCAACAGCAAGAACAGCAATAACAAAGCATCGTGAGTGAAACATGAGAGAAACATCGTGAGTGAGAGAAGCATCATGAGTGAAATATCGTGAGAGAAACATCGTGAAACATCGTGAGAGAATCATTGAAACGTCAAATCTAGACTTAGTATTTGAGCAGAGGAAAACATTAAATCAGCATAACCCAAGTCTTTTATTCAAGTTCGTAAAAAGTAGACTAATTGTTGGGGACAATATAGAATTGCAGAGCCACTGTAGTAAAGGGAAAAAATGTAAGGTATTAAATAGTTTAATACTGAATTCAGAAAAGACCTTTTAATTGTAGTGGATTTTTATGCTCGGAAAGTTCATATGGAAGATGTTGAAATAAAGAAGAGGATGCGAGAGAATTCGCAGTTGACAAAAAAAAAATATGGAAAAAAATAGCATTTTGGATTTTACAAGAATATGCCAAGGATTGGATTTATATTATCCACTTTATGAAATTCACCATCACTCCATCACTGTCTTGTTAGAGGGGCGCCGATGTTATAGTTCAAAACCGCAAGTATCCTCATCCACTTCTGCGTTCACTTCTTTCACATCCCCATTTATAAATACATTAAACAACTGTGGTTACATCACGCATTCCCCAGATCTACTTTTACTGGACAATAATCTACCTCTCTCCTACATACCCTAACCTGAGCCTCACTATCCTCGTAAATGCACTGTAAATACTTGTCTTTACTTACGTTATCCTTTTTAAAACCTTGTTCAACTGCGATCACTTAATTCTTTCAATAACAATTACCATACACCTTACCAGGTATAATAAACAGGCTTATTCCCCTATAATTCTTACACTCTTTTTTGTCACCTTTGCCTTTATAAGACCATGCATTCTCTCTGTCAATCCCTAGGGACTTCCCCCTCTTTCATGCATTAAATAAAAGCGCAAATCATTTCAAAATTATATCCCCAAATGCTTTTAACATTTGTCTTGGTCCCATCAACCGCAGCTGCTTCACCGCATATCATTTTACCCACAGCCTCACACATTTTACCCACAGCCTCACACATTTTACCCACACCCTCACAAATTTTACCCACAGCCTCACACATTTTACCCACAGCCTCACACATTTTACCCACAGCCTCACACATTTTACCCACAGCCTCACACATTTTACCCACAGCCTCACACATTTTACCCACAGCCTCACACATTTTAAAGATATTACGAAAAAGTATATTAGCATACAAATGGAAAATGCAAGGCCCTTTAAACTCTAAGCCGATTTCGTTGACAACTGCTATTATCAAATAATTGGAAGAAGCCTCTTGAGAAAATATGATTTATATACTTACAGAACAAAAACCTACTACTGTTAAGCTTTTCTGATTTGAGTCTACAAATTCATGCATAACTAATCGTTCAATTTAGTATGACAGTCTCTGAGAGGGAATGTGAAAGAGAAACCAGTAATAACAATATTCAAAATATTCAAATTCCCGCAAATGACTCGGGTTAATATAGACTCACTGAGAGAGGTACATGTAACCAGAACATCACTCTTCTTCAGAGTCTCCTGTCCTAGTGCTGATTCAGTTGCAGACTCTACCACAGACACCATTATATATACAGCAGGATCAGGCAGGACTACAAAGACACCTGGACAGGCTGAACACGTAGTCCAGCAACTGGGTTCTCAAATTCATCCCCGCCAAATGCAAAGTCATGAAGACTGGGGAAGGGCAAAGAAGACAGCAGAGTATAGGCTAGGTGGCCAAAGATTGCAAACTTCTTTCAAGGAGAAAGATCTTGGGGTGAGCGTAACACCGAGCACGTCTCCGGAAGCACACATCAACTGATACCTTAGTAATGAATCGCTCAAGACACTGTACACTGTGTACGTCAGGCCCATACTGGAGTATGCAGCACCAGTTTGTAACCCACACCTGGTCAAGCACGTCAAGAAATTAGAGAAAGTGCAAAGGTTTGCAACAAGGTTGGTTCCGGAGCTCAGGGGAATGCCCTACGAAGAAAGGTTGAGAGAAATCGGCTTGACGACTCTGGAGGACAGGAGGTTCACGGGAAGCATGATAACGACATACAAAATACTGCGTGAAATAGATAAGGTGGACAGAGCCAGGATGTTCCAGAGAGGGGACACAAACAAGGAGTCACAACTGGAAGCTGAAGACTCAGACGAGTCACATGGATGTTAGGAGGTATTTCTTCAGTCATACAGTTGTCAGGAAGTGGAACAGTGTAGCAAGTGATGTAGTGGAGGCAGGAACCATATATAGCTTTAAGACGAGGTATTTATTATTTATTTATTTATTTATTTCCAATTTGTGCACACATACAGAGGTACAAAAAAATACAGATAAGAGCAGTATGCCAAAGCCACTTATACTATGCATAGCATTACGGGCTGGCTTAAAATTAACTTAAGATTAACTAAGCAATGATTATTATTATTATTATAATCAAAAAGAAGCGCTAAGCCACAAGGACTATACAGCGCTGCTACTAAGCAATGATGAAATCAGTGATAAAACATTAATGTAAACAGATAACTATAAAGCACAAGTGAGTATTACAAAGACAGGTCATATGGTTGCATTCAGTTAGGTAGTGATTCTGTTTGGTAGTGTATTTAAAAAATAATAAAGTTAGATTGGGTTTTAGGTTTAACATTTATGTGATATAATTGTGAGAAACATTTAAGATATACAATTTATAATGTTCAGTTATTCAGTATTTATTTGGTTTTGGGTGAGTAAGTAATCTTTGAGAAGAGACTTGAATTTATAAACAGGTTGTGTTTCTTTTATATTTACAGGTAATGAATTCCAGATTTTAGGGCCTTTTATGTGCATTGAGTTTTTGCATAGTGTGAGATGGACACGAGGAACATCAAAGAGTGATCTGTGCCTTGTGTTATGGTCATGTGTTCTGTTGAGGTTGGCAAGGAGATGTTTGAGGGGAGGGTTAATATCAGAGTTAAGTGTTCTATGTATGTAATAGGTGCAGTAATAAGTATGGATGTTTTGTATGGTGAGTAGGTTTAGTGTATTGAATATTGGTGGAGTGTGCTGCCTGTAGTGAGAATTTGTTATCATTCTAACTGCAGCCTTTTGTTGGGTAATTAGTGGTCTGAGATGGTTAATTGTTGTTGAGCCCCATGCACAAATTCCATAGGTGAGATAGGGGTAAATAAGAGAGTGATATAGGGCCAGGAGGGCTGACTGTGGAACATAGTACCGTATCTTCGATAGTATGCCTACAGTCTTGGAAATTTTCTTAGAAATTTGATGTATATGTGTATGAAATTTGAGTCTATTATCAAGGTGGATTCCTAAGAATTTTCCCTCTGTTAGTTTTGTGATAGGTGATCCATTTATCATTATGTTAAGAGGGACATCTGTAGCTCTGTTACCAAACTGAATGAAGTAGGTTTTGTCAATGTTTAGTGTAAGTTTGTTAGTCCTCATCCAGGTAGATATTTTCTGTAATTCGGTATTTACAGTATTGGCTAGCGTGACTGGGCTCGGGTGAGAGAAGACGTATGTAGTGTCATCTGCAAATAGTGTGGGTTTGAGTAATTGCGAAGCATTTGGAAGGTCATTTATGTATAGGAGAAAGAGAAGAGGGCCAAGGACACTTCCCTGTGGGACACCAACTGTAATTGGTTGTGCAGAAGAGTTTGCCCCATTTGCGTACACATATTGGCTTCTGTTGCTGAGGTAAGACTTGAGGTAGTTGAGGGAGTGCCCTCTTATACCATAGTGTGACAATTTTACGTGGAGCAAGTCATGGTCAACTGTATCAAAAGCTTTACGTAAGTCAATGAAGATCCCCAGTGGGACTTCTTTTTTCTCTATTGCAGTGTATATATGTTCTAGCATGTGTATAATAGCATCATTAGTATTTTTATTAGGCCTGAATCCAAATTGGCAGGGGTTGAGTATGTTTTGGGAGATAAGGTAGGAGTAGATTCGTTTATGAGTTAATTTTTCGAAGATTTTTGAGAGAGGGTGTAAGTTGGATATTGGCCTATAGTTATTCAACTCTGTTTGGTCTCCTCCTTTGTGGATCGGGGTGACCCTTGCTATTTTGAGTACTGTAGGGAAGGTGGAGGATTCAATGGATTTGTTAAAGAGTGTTGCAATGATTGGTGATAGCACTTGTGACACTTTTTTGTATATAAGGGGTGGTAAGGTATTTAAATCTCCTGCCTTGTTTTTTTAGTGTGTTGATAATAAGGGAGACTTCGTATGGGTTAGTCGGAGCTAGGAACAGTGTGTTCGGGTAGTTGCCGGTGAGGTAGTCATTTGGTGGGGTATCTGAGCTTGGGATTTTATTGGCAAGGTTTTGTCCTATAGTGGAGAAGAAATCATTGAGTCTGTTTGCTGTTTCTGTTGGTGGGAGTTGGGGTTCATCTGTTTTTGCTAATTTTATTTCGCTATTTCGTGATATCTTTTTTGTTCCCAGAATTTCTGATAGGGTTTTCCAGGTCTTTTTTATATCACCTCGTAAGTTGGATAATCTGTTCTCATAATACAATTTTTTTGCCCTTCTTATCAGGCTGGTTAGGATTGACGAGTAACGTTTTGTTTGGTCTCTGGTTATGACAAAGCTCAGGGAGCAGAGAGAGGACCTAGTACCTATCAGTGAAGAGGCGGGGCCTGGAGCTGAGTCTCGACCCTTGCAACCACAATTAGTTAAGTTATAATCACTTTAACCAGGCACAATAAAACAGGGCTCTGATAACAATTACATAAATGATGACCTAAAGAAGTATATCGAGAGGATGACCTTACTGTCATTAAGAGTATACTCCAGACACACATTGTTACAAAGGAGGAGGAGAAGGAGGAGGCTGGAGAGGCATGTCCTATGTAGTTAAATAACAAAGCTCTTCAAAGGTAGTGGACTCTCTGAAGAACGAAAATTAACTGTGGCTAGATAATTAGAAAACACTGAGCTCAAATTGAAAACATTATACAGAGTCCAGGATCGCCAAAAGGAGTTAACCATAAATGAAACAGAAAACTCCAAAATATTTTTTTTAATTTACAAAACCCAAGTTGAAAATAACGTTCAGTATCTGGCCTTTGATTAAATATGGGACAAATACCGATGTCAATAAAGAAATAATTGGAATAGTTAAATCCCAGTATGACTCAGTGTTCAGTGAGTCACTGATTGGCCTAAAGATTGAGAACCACTTAGTTCTTCAAGAATAAGACTCAAAATGCTGCTGACATCTCCCTAATATAGGATATAATTGTAACCCCACTTGACTTCCAAGAAGCCATTGATTGCATGCCCATGCACTCTGTCCCAGGCCATGACTCGTAAATCTCCATACTCAAAGATTTGCAAGGAACCTTAACACGTGCCACAAATACAGTAGTGGGCATATTATTTGGGACAGTGATGAATTGTGATATTTATATGGAAAATTAATATTTATTTGTAAAAAATACACGGCAATGGTATGGCAGAATTGATTTAATAAGAGATATAACTGCCTTTTCCTTTATAAACATTGCTACACACTTTGGCATAGAATCGACCAATGTTGGTATCGACCAATGTGGTATCATGTCCAATGTGGTATCAGGTCCAATGTGATATAAGGTCCTGATAACAGCAGCAATTAGCTTCTCCATTCGGTTTTTGCCAAAGATTCTCAACTGAATTGAGGTCAGGGGAATTTCTAGGCCAATTTAGAACGCTTAATCCATTCTTCTCGAAGAATGTCACCATTTTTCTGGAAGTGTGGCATGAAGCAAGATTCTGATGGTAAATACCTTCTCCATCACAAGATCTATATGCACAGTGAGAAGTTGCCAGAATTGCCTTTTGTCACTGTTCAAGTCGTTCAGGACCTTTATCAGCAGAACTACCCCAAAAAATCTTCCTAGGTGGGTGTTTTGGTGCTTATTGAATGTGTCCATTCTCGAGAGGTTCGCTTTGTTCAATCTCACTGCCACTGATCTGTATCCATGTACGGCAAAATGCACCTCATCCGAAAATATAATTTTTCTCCATTCCTCTGCTGTCCATCCCTTATGATGGAGTGTCCAGAGAAGCCATTTTGTCTTCATAGTTGCAGTCAATGTTTCTTTAACGGTTTTCTGACAGTTCTGCCAATTTCAAAGAGCCTTCGTCGAACAGTTGAAGAATCAATATTTACGCAGCTGAAGCCGAACGTCTTTCTATATCTTTACTGGTTTTCTTGGGATCCATCACACTATTTTTAATAACTCTGTCATCGTGAGGTGCTGTCTTTCGTTTTCTTGCACTTCTTCCTCAACACACCGCTATACAATCACCATCATCAGCTCTCTTCAGAATCTGTTCGACTGTTGACTTCGCTAGGCTCAAATTTTCGGCGATCTCATACTCAAATCATCATGTTTTCTAGGAGCTCCAATATTTTCGCGCTTCCTAAGTGTAACATTCATCATGAATTTCAGCAGTAATCATGAACTAAAAGAGAATTTGGCGAAACCACATTCTCTCGCGGAATAGCATTACAGAATAACAGCTGTTGTAGAAGTGACGAGAGTCACAGGGTAACACCACACATGGATGTCTGCCAGAAGTCAGTAGAAAACTCTTCTGAAAAGAAAAGAACCCAAACTACAATAATTAAGGTGGAGACTAACACATAAGAACATAAAAAAGAAGGAACACTGCAACAGGCCTACTGACTCATGTGGAGCAGGTCCATGTCCTCCCACCGGATTAGACCAATGACCCACTACCCCCGGATAAGACCAATGACCCACACAGTCTGGCCACCTCCACTCAAGGAGCACGGCACCAGACCCAGCAGCACAAGCTAGTCAGGTCCAACTCACACCCACCCACACCCACTCATGTATTATCTAACCTATTTTTAAAACTACACAACGTTTTAGCCTCAATAACTGTACTCGGGAGTTTGTTCCACTCATCCACAACTCTATTACCAAACCAGTGCTTTCCTATATCCTTCCTGAATCTGAATTTTTCCAACTTGAAACCATTGCTGCGAGTCCTGTCTTGGCTGGAAATTTTCAGCACGCTATTTACATCCCCTTTATTTATTCCTGTTTTCCATTTATACACCTCGATCATATCCCCCCTAATTCTACGCCTTTCTAGAGAGTGAAGATTCAGGGCCCTCAGTCTATCCTCATAGGGAAGATTTCTGATGCATGGGATTATCTTTGTCATCCTCCTTTGTACGTTTTTCAGAGCATTTATATCCATTCTGTAATACGGTGACCAGAACTGAGCAGCAGTCTAAATGAGGCCTAACCAAGGATATATAGAGTTGAAGAACAACCTGAGGACTTCTATTATTTATACTTCTAGATATGAAGCCAAGAATTCTGTTAGCTTTATTGCGAACACTAATGCACTGTTGTCTTGGTTTTAGATTACTGCTTACCAGAACTCCTAAATACTTTTCGGAATCAGTAGTATTAAGATCTACATTATTTAGTTTATGTGGCATGGTTATTTAACTGTCCAACATTTAGAACTTTGCATTTGTCAATATTAAACTGCATCTGCCACTTCTCCGACCATTGCATCAGTCTATTCAAAGCATCCTGGAGTGCTCTAGTATCCTCATTAGAATGAATTGGACGGCCTATTTTGGTGTCATCAGCAAATTTGCTTATGTCGCTATTTATTCCCTTATCTATGTCGCTTATGTAAATTGTGAACAACAACGAGCCCAACACTGACCCCTGAGGGACACCGCTTGTGACGTGCCCCCATTCTGATTTCTCCCCATTAATGCAAACTCTCTACTGTCTATTTGTCAGCCATACCTCTACCCAGGAAATTTTTTTTCCTATTCCGTGTGCCTTAAGTTTCCTCAATAGCCTCTGGTGTGGAACTCTATCGAAAGCCTTACTGAAGTCCATATACACAATATCATATTCATTACCATGATCTGCCTCCTCAAACACTTTAGTGAAGAAAGTTAGTAAATTTGTAAGACAGGAACGCCCCTTTGTAAAACCGTGTTGAGATTCATTAATCAATCTGTGCCTATCAAGATGGCTACGAATTGCTTCGGCAATTAATGATTCCATAAATTTTCCCACTATGGATGTAAGGCTTATTGGTCTATGGTTCGAAGCCAAGGACCTGTCACCTGCCTTGTAAATAGGTATTACATTTGCCATTTTCCACTTATCCGGCACTATGCCAGTTTGTAGTGATATGTTAAAAAGGTTAGCCAAAGGTATGCTAAGTTCCTCTTTACATTCCTTTAACACTCTTACAAACAGTTCATCAGGACCTGGGGATTTGTTACGTTTTAGTTTCTCTATTTGTCTGAGGACCATGTCACTAGTTACCGCAATCGTGCATAGTTTATCATCCTGTTCTACATAATCTATTATTTCAGGAGTATCGCTAGTATTTTCCTGGGTGAAAACTGAGAGGAAGTAGGTATTTAGAATTTCACACATATCCTTATCACTGTCAGTGATCTGACCAGAGTTACTTTTAAGTGGGCCAATCTTGTCCCTAATCTTACTTCTGTATACCTGAAAGAACCCTTTTGGGTTAGTCTTTGAATCCCTTGCGACCGTAGCCTCATGATCCCTTTTTGCTTTTCTTATTCCTTTCTTTATTTCTCTCTTTAATTGAATATATTGATTTCTTAACTGCTCATCCCCTGTTTTGATACGCCTATATATGCCTCTCTTTTGACCAATGAGATGTTTTAATCTATTGTTCATCCATTTGTGATCATTTTTGTTGGATCTAATTTCCCTACGCCGAACAAAAGTTGTCTGGGCAGCTAGAACTATGCTCTGGAAAACGTCATATTGGTAACCAAGATCACCTACCTGACCCATAGTCAGGACATCCCAATTTAGCCCACCCAGGTAATTTTTCAGTCCCATGAAGTCGGCCAAGCGAAAATCTGGGACAGAGATTTGATTGCAGTTATCTGGGTAATTCCATGACATATTGAAACTAAGTGATCTGTGATCACTTTCCCCAAGCGCATCATTAACCTCAAGATTATTAATTAGTGAATCTTTGAAGATTGAGACACTTATGCAGCATATGGGAATCTTTATTCTTTATGCTGCATAAGTGTCTCAATCTTCAACTTGTCGGTTTTTCAAACCATTCATCACAATTAGTGAATCTTTGTTGGCAAGAACCAAGTCAAGCAGATTGTTTCCTCTAGTTGGTTCTGTCACAACCTGTTCTATAAAGCAATCCTGAACCGTATCAAGAAAGTCTCTAGACTCAAGATTTCCTGTCATATTGTTCCAATCAATTTGTCTAAAGTTAAAATCTCCCATTATCACAACATTTTCATAACTAGATGCCTTATGAATTTCGTCCCATAACAGCTTACTGCACTCCCTATCAAGGTTTGGGGGCCTATAAATCATACCCAAAATTAATTTGTCACGTCCTTCGAGAAACTGTAGCCAAACAGATTCTGTGTTCGATGTTTCTAATCTTATATCATGTCAAAGACAACAATTTAAATTTTCTCTGACATACATCGGCACTCCACCACCCTTCCTGTTGACCCTGTCAGTGTGGAATAGTTTATAACCCTGTATGTTGCATTCAGAAGGCATTTCTCTATCTTTCAGGTTGAACCAGGTCTCTGTTATACCAATAATATCTATATTACTTGCAAGTAATCTTAGCTCATATATCTTATTTCTTAGACTCCTACTATTTGTATAGTATACCTTAAGGGAGCTAGTCCCTCGTTGCCCTCTACTATCTCTCTTTGTTGATCAATCGATTTGCCATTACTAGCAACTTTATTTTGAATATTGTCTTTTAAATATATCCCTGAGGTATCCCGGTAATAACTGCTGTTTTTAACTCTAATACTGCAACCTGATTGTTTCCCACAAACACCCATACCTCTATAATCTATCAGTTTAAATTCCTAAACAAGTCATCAATTACCCTCTCAATTGAATTGGCTAATGCAACCACTCCATGAGATTACCACAAAATTTACTCCAGTCCTAATTAATTTTCATACTAGTGTACTCTAAGGAGATAAAGCCTAGACACCGGAATCATCCCAGCCATTACAAACTGTTCATATTGCCCCACTCCACACACGTTGTAGTAATACAATCGCAAAAGCACGAGACCAATTGTCGTAACATACAACAACAATTGCTTTTAAATGGTTTTAAGCAGCAAGATTAAGAGTCACATGGAATCGCGGTATCTGCACAAGCCAGGTCAACATGGGTTCAGAACAGGTAGCTCCTGTCTTTTGCAATTGCTAGATCATTTACACACAAACCATACCCCGGCCGGGATTGAACCCGCGGTCAGAGAGTCTCAAAACTCCAGACCGTCGCGTTAGCCACTAGAGTTTTGAGACTCTCTGACCGCGGGTTCAATCCCAGCCGGGGTATGGTTTGTTTGCAATCGTGTCATTACGATTTCGTGAGTCACATTTACACAGTCTAGGATGATCTTGAAGAAAAAGAAAATGGTATCTAGTATACACTGACTTCGAAAAAGTCTTGATAAATGCGACCATGAAGTAATTACTCACAAAATGGGTGAGGTATGAATAACTAGGAAACTGAGTAGATGGGGATTTAACTTCCTAACAAACAGAACCCAAAGATTAATAGTAAACAGAGTTAAATCAGTGACTGCTACAGAGAAAACTTCTGTCGTCCCGGTTCTTTCTTTTTCTCATATCTGTTTTAAACAAGGGCATAAATCATAGCATTGGATCATCTGTGGCAGACGTTACAAAAATTTGCAAGTAGCATCCACAGAAGAAACATCGAGAATCCAAGCTGATATAAATGAAGTCTTTCATTGGTTACTGACAACAATATGATGTTCATTGAGGACAAATATTAGTTATTACGTCACGGAAAAATGGATGGAATAAAACAGAATCAACGTACAAGACAAACTCAAACTTCTCAATAGAACATAAGTTATGTGAGAGATCTGGGAGTGAAAATGTCAGAATTTCTCACTTTCAAGGAGCGTTATTATCGCAAATGCAAGAAAAAATGTTTGGTTAGATAATTAGAATCTTCAAAACACGATGTGCTCTTCAGGGCACTTGTTCTTTCTTGTACTAACATCCCCCGTCAAGACAGGCGAAGTTGTTGAGCTAGAAAATATACAGCGAACCTTCGCAGGTTCAGTCAAGAACCTAGATTATCGGGCGCGCTTGAAGTCCCTAGAAGTGAACTTAATAAAAAGTCAATACTGGATGTACTGTTCCCAAATCTGCACACCAAAATTATTGCTTATAAAAACAAAGTGCTTGGTAGATGGTACAGGAGAGACTTAATGAAAAGCAGGAGAGCGAAGAACACACTGAGAAATAACTCAAGTGTTAAAGAACCGAGACTCTTCAACGCTCTCCCTTCATGCATAAGAAAGATTACCAGAAAAAAAAAACGTAGCTGTCTTCAAGAGGGAACTAGACATATTCCTCGAAGCAGTTCCTGATCAGCTGGTTTGTGTGGTATACATAGAACTTTAAGTTGCGGTCACCAAAATCTTGATCGATCACATTAGCAACGGAGAGATCTGGTCAGGGAATATGCCGCGGATGCGGTGATCTTCGGAAGTAACTCCAGGTAAACTCCACTACACCTGATACTACAAATACGTGATTGTAAACCGGTAATTACACTTACAAACACACTAACACTCACACTCATTCTCACTGACTCTCAAATTCACACAAACACACTCACACGTTCAAGGACGTCCTAACAAACACTTAATCAAACACTCACTCATTCGTTCATTTACAGACTTTCACACTAACAAATACACTTACATCATGACTGTCTCATTATGCCACCACACTCACCGTCTTGTTTCCTCTGTTATGAACAATACAGTGAAGGTAGGCGATGTCGTCCTTCAGAGCTGTCACGTTCTGAGGTGGAGATGGATCAAACATCGGACCTTGAGCATTGGGGAACCAGGGATCAGGTCGTCTGTGCCCGCCTGTTGTCAGAGGGTCAGGGAAGATCAAGCCAGACCCAGGAATGGGTCGTCTGAACCCACCAGGTGTTGTCAGAGGGTCAGGGAAGATGAAACCAGATCTGCTGCCATGGTAACCAGATCTCAGCTTCCTGCCATAGGACGGCGGTCCTTAGACACGTAAAAAGAAAAAAAATTAATGTTAGTGTATTTTCCAGGTGAAATTTCTTAAATAAATTTATATTACTTTCTTAATTGTTTTATGTAGACAAAATGTAGTTAAATCATACCACGGGTGGGGTTAGAACCCGCGATCAAAGAGTCATGAAACTCCAAACCAACGCGTTAGCCACTGATCGAGGGTTCTAACCCCGCTCGTGGTATGGTTTGTTTGCCATCGTGTCGTTACGATTTCACGAGTTAGTAAAACGTAATGGTTGATACACTCTAACTGCACGATGGTCGTTAAAAACTGCAGTTTATCACAAAACAAACAATTAACAATACTTTAGTACCTAAAACTCAGATTAAAGTTAACTTTTACAGACAGGTATTTACATATTTTTTAAAAAATACTCTGAGAGGTATATATCTCTCAGCTTAATTATACCGAGAGACAATTTCTCTGTAATATTAATCTCTCTCACTATATATAAATTACGAGGCGTTTATCTCTGTGTATATATAATGGAAGGAACTTGCTTTCATAAATTCACTTATATATAGTTGAAGGGGTCGAGTCTTAGCTCATGGCCCCGTTCCTTCGCATACTATGGAAAAAGTGTTTATAACTGTGTATAAAATCCGTCCATGCACTTTTACATAAACAAATTTTCACTTGCCTTATTCGGCAAGAAGAGCGTTGCTATTTAAGCCAAAATCGCAAGAGTTACATGTTCAACACGACATATATAGCATATTTCGTGCCGAATAGGTGAAATTTGCGATTACAGCTTCCATAGCAACGCTCTTCTTGCCGAATAAAGCAAACGAAAATTTATGTAACAATATCGCCAAAAAAATGAATATATATATATATATATATATTATATATATAGTTCTGAACATAACGAAAAAAATATATTTCATTGCGTTTATTATTTAATTATTGTAAACTTATCTAAAATATATTTATTTGGACTAGGCTAAATTAAATTGCGTTTGTTATAAGAAGGTCAGGCAAGTTTTCTAAGGTTGTTTTGGTACAAAATTATTAATTTTTACGTTAACATAAATGAAAAAATATATATTTAAACCTATAAGAGAAAATCTTAGAAAGGACGCAATTTTTAATGAGCTCTTGTTAATTGACCAATTTTATCTATTTAGCACGATATATATAGGAAAGAGCAAGGTGATCAGGATAAAAATTTAGGTCACGATAGATTTGATATCAGATTGGAGGGAGAGAGTATGGAGGAGGTGAATGTAGTCAGATATTTGTGAGTGAATGTGTCAGCAGATGGGTCTATGAAGGATGAGGTGAATCATAGAATTGATGAGGGGGAAAAGAGTGAGTGGTGCACTCAGGAGTCTGTGGAGACAAAGAACTTTGTCCATGGAAGCAAAGAGGGAAATGTATGATAGTATAGTTATACTAACACTCTTGTGTGGGTGTGAAGCATGGGTGAAGAATGTTGCAACAAGGAGAAGGCTGGAGGCAGTGGAGATGTCGTGTCTTAGGGCAATGTGTGGTGTGAATATAATGCAGAGAATTCGTAGTTTGGAAATTAGGAGGTGTGGAATTACCAAAACTGTTATCCAGAGGGCTGAGGAAGGGTTGTTGAGGTGGTTTAGACATGTAGAGAGGCTGGAACAAAATAGAATGACTTCGAGACTGTATTAATCTGTAGTGGAAGGAAGGCGGGGTAGGGGTCGGCCTGGGAAAGGTTGCAGGGAGGGGGTAAAGGAGGTTTTGTGTGAGAGGGGCTTGGACTTCCAGCAGGCATGAGTGAGCGTGTTAGATAAGAGCAAAGGAAGGCAAATGATTTTTAGGACTTGACGTGCTGTTGGAGTGTAAGGTAACATGGAAGGATTCAGGGAAACCGGCAGGCTGGACTCGAGTCCTGGAGATTGAAAGTACAATGTCTGCACTCTGAAGGATGTTACTGTTGCAGTTTTATAAACTGTAATATAAAGCATCTCTCTGGCAAGACAGTGATGGAGTGAATGATGGTGAAAGTTTTTGGGAAACTGCTGATGTGTTAATAAAAAATAATTATATATATAAAACTCAAGGTTCTCCCTGGAGCTGTTTGAATATTTTCTTCTCCTACCACCCCCTATATTTTATATTCTATGTGAACATTTATTAATAAACAGAATACATTTACATTTTTCCCCATGATCCCAAGGTCTCTGATCCCACTGGGACAAATTGATATTGATGGCATATGTCCCTGTACTTGCTGATCTTGTACTCCTCCCTGTGGTCAGCAGCTCCTCCCTGTCGCCCCACACTGTGATGGATATAGGTGTCAGTCAGTGTGGACACAGGTATAGTCCCATGCTAAGAGTTTGCAATTCTTCCAAGGATAGATGGTGATCCCATCGGGATGGTTTGCTGGGTTGTGGGTATTGTTGGCTGCTAGTGATCGGTGCTCCCTCTCGGCTGGGCATCCAGCTGTAGCAAGGGTTCTCTTAATGATGTCGTTGACCTCATTGTATCTTGCATAGCAGCCCTTAGTTTTGGAACAGTTAAGACCATGTAGACCGTATTGGTCTGCTTGTGCTTTGCTGCAAATACACGTATATTCTGTGTGAATTGGGGCAGCAAGACGCAGAACCACTGCAATACGGAGGGTCTTAGGGTCGAGTCGCGTTCCCATTGCTGATATAGGAACTGTTTGGAGGAAGTCCCCAGAGTGAGGTGCTCTCACAGCCTGGAGACGGGCAGTCTCCCTATCTCATGTTACAGCCCTGAGCATGTTGGCAAGCACCTTTTCAGCGATCGGGCCATCCCAGCTTGACTGTTTGTGAGCCAGTGCTGCACTAGGGTTTGATGCTGAAGCAGCAAGAGTCTCCCATTCGGTGATGGCACTGGCGTAGCTAGGGTCCTGTATTCCTGCTGAATCACTGAGGTTATCAGGAAGAATTTGTCTTATCAACTCGTTTGATGCTATGGAAGAGGATAGGAAAGCTGGTAGAGCAATCTGGGAGGATCTGCGTACTCCCAGCCCCCCAAGCCTGACCGGAAGTGAGGCTTGCAGCCACTGTCCATCTTCCAGGGAAAGATTCAATACACACTCTAGAATGGTCTTAAGGAGAGAGTCAGATTCCTTAAGTTTTGGACTGCTGAACACTGGACGCTGTGACTAGCCAAGGACTCGAACCCATGTTGTTTTGGCCCGCTTCATGGTGAGCGAAAATCACATGACGCTCTAACCCACAGGACCACCAAATCCTACAAAAATGAAGCACCCAGCAGAGATAGGTATATTGCCTTGATCTGAGGACATATGGACAACAGAATAAAATTAGCTCAAAGGCACCCACACCACCGTATGTCCTCGGATCAAGGTAACACACCTATCTCTTCTGGGTGCTTGAGTTTTGTGGGATTTGGCGATCCTGTGGGTTAGAGGGTCATGTGGTTTCCGCTCACCATGAGGCGGCCCAAAACAACGTGGGTTCGAATCCTTCGCTAGTCGCAGTGTTGTTTATGTAAAATACCAATCGTTCGTGGTTACAGTAATTAATATATATATATATATATATATATATATATATCCTGGAGTATACCTAGAGAGGGTTTCGGGGGTCAACGCCCCCGCGGCCCAGACTCAGACCAAGCCTCGTGATGGATCAGCGTCTGATCAACCAGTCTGTTACTGCTGGCCTCACGCAATATATAATGTAGAGTAAAATCTTTTAAAATCCCGTCATGTTCGAAAAAGTGACATAACCTACTTGATTTTGTTTTGGCAAATCATTGGACCCTCGTGTTAATAATCTGGAGATTACACTTAATATTGTATGAAAATATGATAATACAGTAATGGTCCCAGATTTTTGTTCAGCAGATTTCAATAGTCTTAGAGATCACCTGCCACATGTTGACTAAGATAACGAAGAGATGTATCAACTGGACAGATTTTTATATACAATTAATTCATGGTGTGCACACAACATTTATTCACTCTAGGGGAAATTAGATTGCAAAGAAGTGATTAGAAATGGATAAACAGGAGACTTAAATATCTTCCAGTGTAGACGAAGGTATTTGGAAGGTTATGAAGGGAGGAGAGAGTCATACCATCAACCAACATGTTTATATAAGAAAATCTAAATGTAACTCTGAACTTAAAGTTACACATGAATCAAGGACAAATGGTAAACAAAAGTTAGGTTGACTTAGAATAACTTTGGATAACTTAACAAAAGTTTGGTTGACTTAGAAAAACTCAGGATAACTTAACAAAAGTTAGGTTGACTTAGAATAACTTTGGATAACTTAACAAAAGTTTGGTTGACTTAGAATAACTCAGGATAACTTAACAAAAGTTTGGTTGACTTAGAATAACTCAGGATAACTTAACAAAAGTTTGGTTGACTTAGAATAACTCAGGATAACTTACTGACGGTAAGAAAGACCTGTTTAATATTTAAGTTTTTCTTTCCGACTTCAAAAAAAAGCATTAATAATATCTCAATAATTATTGTAGTGAACATGAAGGAAAAATTAATGCATTATGACATTTATTCTGGATGAACATTTTTTTTGTAGGATTTTTAAAATGCAAAACGGAAACTTAGTGACAACGTAATTTGGTCACTACTTTCCGTAGTTTTAAAAGTAGGTTGGATAAATACGTGAGTGGGTGTGAGTGGGTGAGACCTAGACCTGAATATCTTGTGCTAATAGGTCTGATGCTGTACTTATTTAAGTGGATGGGACCTGACCTGACCTGACTAGGTGGGTGATTGGTTCAAGTCGGGAGGCGACTTGGACCTGTCTCTCATGGGCCAGTAGGCCTGCTGCAGTGTTCCTTCTTTCATATGTTCATAATTCCGACAGGTTTGTTTTGCTTCTCTTACCTCAATTCACTTAGTTCAAGACCTAGCATCGCTGCATACATCTCAACGTTCTCCAGTACCTTGTCATGCTATCAGATGCTGGAGCTACATTCTTGAATATGGGTTGGGCAGATGTTGCATAAAGGGCAAAGCAGCCATTGGCTGCAGAGGTTATTCGGCTTATGTAGACCTCCAGCAACATGCCTAGCACTATGCCTCCCCCAAGTATATTCTTCGTGTCTGGTCTTCTTGCCCTTCCTCAGTCTTCCTAACTATATAGATGATCAGTTTGAATTCCAGTTACCAGTTATCTGACTAATCTTGCAGTTCGTTAGGATCAATTTGCAGTCATGTCTTGTCCATTTCATATTTTATTCTTTTTATTTTTACCTCATCAACAAACAGGGATACATTAGACTCAATCCATCTACTATGTTATTTACTTGTGTCAAAAACAGCACTGGTCCCAGTAATGATCTTCGCAAAACACCATATGTTGCTCCTTCTCATTCTGACAAGTCTTCTCAGACAATTACCCTCTGCTTTCTTCCAGTAAGATATTTTTAGATGGACCCGAGAATGTTCGTTGCACACTCTTGTGAGGTACGGTATCAAATACCTGCCTGCAGTCCAAGAATACTCAGTAGAACCATCACTGTCTCTGCTATCTCCCTTCTGTCAGTAAATAAAACCCACAGTGCAATGCCTGAATATGTTCGTTCTAAAGATGTATCGCCAACCAGTGGCTTTATCAATTCAGTACAGAGATTATTTAAAAGTGTTGAAACAGCAGAAGACTAAGTAATGAATGTCTGAGCCTACATGAAGGGTTTATCAAGACTACATTGGTGAACACCTGGATCTAGGCTAAGGGTCTGATTATATAGTCTTCTACTGTCTCCACTTTCAACGTATTCACAGAACTATGTATTGAACTGATAAAACCTTTGGTTTGCAAAACGTCTTCGGAATAAAGATATCCTGGCATTACACATGTGATGTGGCATGCACCTGCCTGTCTGGCAGGGAGGCAGTTACTTGCTTACTCTGCTCGATTCCACTCCTCTTGTTTTAAGTGGTTCTTTGCTTGGTCTTCTTAATATACTGATAAATTAATAACTTAACTGTGTAAATCTTGTACATAGAGTTGACGGAATATACTGGTAAAGAAAAAACTGCCCGTTGTTTTTTTGCCTTGCTCTTGTCTTGCCAGGTTGGTAATAATATTTCTGCTGTTGGTTATGGCCAGGTGCAAGAGACCTTGAATTGCTGCCCGTGTTTGTAATATGTTTTAACTTATTGGTAATATATGATACCATTACTAAGATTCGTCACTTCCTACATTTTGTCCTGTAACTCCAACAGATTAGTGAAACAAGATTTGTTCTCCCGATACCCATCCTGATTATTTTTTGTGAAATCATTTCCTTCCAAATGCATTACCACCCCCCTAGTATTGTATGTCAGTGATTCTGGTCTGTTACTCAATACTTCTGGGGTGTCTCTGTAGTTAAATATGGCAGGCGGTTTCCGTAGAGTTGTGACTGGAAACGTTAGTGTTTAGAATATCTAAAAATTATTCTTTTATGAGAAGGAAGTTACTCGTGTTTCTTTCATGGAACTCACACAAGTTATTCTACTATGAATGGACACAAAGTACACAGCTGCATAAAACAAATTAAAATCGAGCTTTCTGTTATATATATGTCGTAGGCCTTAAATAAAAAAAAGTCTCCTAAACGGTAAAAAGTAATTGTGATAAAATTTATATGGAATTAATTTAATATGTTGTAAATGTCTGAATGATTTTTCAGTTTGAGGTTTTAATGGTAAGTATAACAGCCATAATATTTATTAATGAAATTATGAAATTAGAGGCTAAAATAATAAATATTCCTCCAATACATATTAATGATAAAAGTTCCAAGCCGGCCATAAGAGGCAATCTCCGGTTATCGCACAGAATCCACGATTCAAAGTTATTAAACTTCGTTACTATATTGGGAAATTTGCATGTACATCGCCAAAAATTCTAATATATCATACTTCTGATATAATGTACGAGTGGTAATGGTTTGAAGCCAATCAGAAGAGGTATTTTTCAGATTAATTAAAAATTATCAGAATTTATTTACGAAAATTGGCGAGTTAAGCTGCCCAATAACAACACATCCTTTATTTCTCAAAACAAACTTGTAATAAGAGTCCGGAGCCAATCAGAAGTATTCTTCAGTTATTACATAATTTCCATCAGCTTTTTAAAACAATTTGTGTTAGATTCAACTAGAGGAAATATTCTGCTGGACTTGGTTCTGGTAAATAAGGATACTCAGGTAGATAATCTTGAGGTTAACGAAGAGTTTGGAAAAAATCATGACAAATCAGTGTCAATAGCTCGTGGAATTATCTTAATAACATTACATAAAGTTAAAATCTAGAATTCTCTCGCTGCAGATTATATAGGGCTAAGTAGTGTACACTTGGGTAAGATGACTTGCGACTATCGTAAGAGGCCTTGTGGTGACGTACAGATGTTAGCAACGAGATTGCTATCATCTGTATTAAGACTGCAGTGTGTAGCTGTGTCAGAAAAGTATTATCTTCCAGGTATACACTATCTACAAGTTAAAAGGCACATTTGCAACGACTTGTTATCTTTATCACAGAGACATCTTGAAAGTGAAGCGGAATTAATTTAATACTGGAGCACAAGGACGGAGTTTCTGTACTGCAGCCAGTGTAAGAACTGGTGAGGTGTCAGCAGTTTAAGGCATCTAGGTAGAAAATATATCTTCTACAACTCCACTGTCAGCATGACTTATTTAAACAAGTGGATACCGCCTAACAGTGGCGTACAGAGGTCTGGTGATGTCCGGGGCCACCGCCCCTTCGCCCCTTCCTCTGTACGCCACTGTCGTCTACCTGTAACGATGGTGATGCCCGGGGTAAACGCCCCTTCGCCTTCCCCCTCTGCACGCCAATGCATCTACCTTTAACAATGGTGATGCCCGGGGACACCGCCCCTTCGTCTCCCCTCTGCAAGCCACTATTTCTACTTGTAACAGTGGTGATGCCCGGGGTAACCGCCCCTTCCCCCCTCCTCCTCTGCATGCCACTGCCATCTACTTGTAACAATGGTGATGCCAGGAGTCACCGCCCCTTCGCCCCCCTCTGCACGCCACTGCTTCTACCTGTAACAATGGTGATGGCCGGGGCCACCGCCCCTTCCCCCCCTCTGCACGCCACTGCTTCTACCTGTAACAATGGTGATGGCCGGGGCCACCGCCCCTTCTCCCCCCCTCTGCACGCCACTGCTTCTACCTGTAACAATGGTGATGGCCGGGGCCACCGCCCCTTCGCCCCTCCCTTTGCACGCCACTGCTTCTACCTGTAACAACGGTGATGCCCGGGGCCACCGCCCCTTCGCCCCCTCTGCTCGCCACTGCCGTCTACCTGTAACAATGGTAATGCCCGGGGCCACCGCCCCTTCGCCCCCTCTGCTCGCCACTGCCGTCTACCTGTAACAATGGTAATGCCCGGGGCCACCGCCCCTTCGCCCCCCAACCTTTGCACGCCACTGCCTCTACCTGTAACAATGTCTTCAGCTGCTGGAACCTCATCACTTCTTCCGCTGGATCTAGTGAATCAATATAAACGTCTCAATCCTTATGGCTCTATATTACAATGATAAAATCTACTGCACTGGGGAAAGGTCTCTCCAATAAAGATACATAAGTGTTTGCATACCATTGAATTAGACCTCACAATACATCTTGGCATGCGTGATGATCAAATCCGGTTTCTTTCTTATATGAGCCGAGAGCCGCCCTACTACCGAACTACAAGAGCAAATGGCAAGACGGGCTAGCAGACAATACTTAGACGAAGATCAGTGACCGTATCAAAACAATCATCCCACTGCTGTCGAGATTTTCGTAAAACAACTCCGGGTAGTCGGGTGGTGGTGAACTGAGAGAGTTCAGGCACAATAATGGAACATCAAAATCATGTTTTTCCAAGGCCACTTTCACTTAGTGCTTGAGTTCGGTGTTTATTTGTGAGGGCTAAAGATAATATTCTAAGAAAACTGTTAAAGAGTTGTGAGAGTAATAATGCAGCAAATACTGTGTATGTGTCGCCAAGGTTATTTATGTTAAATAAATACACGAGGCCTCAATCATACACTCCACGTTATACATGTCCACATTTAGAGACAAATGTTTTTGGGATCTCCTTAAAACTTTTAATTTCCGATCAGTGATACAAACACTTGTGAAACAGCCATCCTTTATACTCTTGTTTCCTAGTGGATCAGTAGGGCATATTTCTATATATTTTAATATTTTTTTCCCAAAACGGAAGCTGATAAAATAAATTCATTACAGCTAAATTTTATTATCGCAATACGAGAGTAAACAACATCAAAAAATGCAAATGATTTTACGATCCCCAATACCCCTTAAAAATCGCACTATTTGGGAAGTAAACTGCATCGTATGGATGTGCAAACGTTGGTATTCATCAAATTCTATGGTGTGTGCTCAAAAAAAATTTTCTGCCAGGATGAGTTTCAGAGATGTACCTCACTCAGTGAGGTATACTTGGAGTATACCTGGAGAGGGTTTCGGGGGTCAACGCCCCCGCGGCCCGGTCTGAGACCAGGTCTCGTGGTGGATCAGGGTCTGATCAAACAGGCTGTTACTGCTGGCCGCATGTAAACCGATGTAAGAACTACAGCCCGGCTGCGTTCTCCCTTCTTGAAGGCAGCCAGGGGTCTAATTGGTAATCCCCCTTATGTATGCTGTGAGGCAGTTGCACAGTCTTGGGCCCCTGTCACTTACTGTGTTGTTCTTAGTGTTCTCGTGGTGTCCCTGCTTTTCATTGGAGGAATGTTGCATCTCCTGCCGAGTCTTTTGTTTTCGTATGGAGTAATTTTTGTGTGCAAGTTTGTTACTAATCCCTCTAAGATTTTCCAAGTGTATCTTTCTCGCCTGCATTCCAGGGAATACAAATCAAGGGACTTCAAACGTTCCCGGTAATTTAGGGGCTTTATCTGTACTTTCTCCTTGTCAGCAATTTCTCCTGCCTTGAAGGGGCAGTTAGTGTACAATAATACACTAAAGAGAATCATCATGGGCTTGGCGTCTCTAGTTTTGAAGGTTCTCATTATCCATCCTATCATTTTTCTTGCAGATGTGGTAGATATATTGTTGTGGTCTTTGAAGGTAAGATCCTCTGACATTATCACTCCCAGGTCCTTCACATTACTTTTCCGCTCTATTGTATGGTTAGAATTTGCTTTATACCCAGATACACTTTTAATTTCCTCAAGCTTTCCATATCTGAATAGTTGAAATTTCTCTTCAATGAACTTCATATTGTTCTGAGTGGCCCATTTGAAGATTTGGTTGATGTCTGTTTGGAGTTTTGCGGTGTCTTCGATGGAGGTCACTGTCAAGACAATTCGGGTGTCATCCACAAAGGAAGACACGGAGCTATGGTTTACATCTCTGTCAGACATAAGGATGAGGAACAGAGTTTTTCACTGTAGCCGGCTCTGACTTTCTGTTTATTATTATTTGTATTCTGTTTGTTAGGAAGTTATAGATCCATCTACCAACTTTTCCTGCTGTTTCTTTATCACGCATTTTGTGCGCTATTACACTGTGGTCGCACTTGTCGACGGCTGTCGCAAAGTCAGTGTATACTACGTCTGTATTTTCTTTATCTTCCAAAGCATCCAAAACATCGTCATAGTGGTCCAGTAGTTGAGAGAGGCAGGAGAGATCTGCTCTAAACCCTTGTTGCCCTGGGTTATGTAAGTGATGGGCATCTAGGTGGTTGGCGATCTTGCTTCTTAGAACCCATTCAAATATTTTTATATGAGATGTAATTGCTCTGTAGATGCAGGTTGAACTTAAACCTAAAGTTTCTTCCTTAAACTGAAAGTTACCTTGTATGATGTTGATAGCAATAATAATCGCAGTTAAACTAAGCACACTGGTTATTATGACTGTAAAACTACCATTTCTAACTTGTACCCAGAAGCCACGTTCTAGTTTATTATACAATTGTTCATCCTTAGAATACAAACGGAAAATTCGCAAAAATTATGGATAATGCAATATTATTACATAATCATTATATACTTTCTGAAAATAAAACAGAGACGGTCTCATGACGGAGAATAAATATCGTAATACCGTGACTGATAACTGACTCTCACTTTGGAGGAAAAAACTTCAGTCAACCTCATAAATTCGCGAGTTAATAATACAGAACAGAAAACTTTTGGTTTGCTTCTGAGATGTATTTGTTTTTGTTACCTCCAGAATGTTGATTCCAAATGTCAAGTCAGAAATGATCCAACATATCAGAACTTTTAGCGACAGTAAATTTTCAGCTATTGATATAAAAAGATCAAGTTCCATTTGCTTTACAATCGGAGAAAAATACGATTTAGGGTGAAATATTTACACTGTCATAACACAGTTACACTGTCATAAATACAATTACACTGTCATAACACAATTACACTGTCATAACAAACAATGCAGTATAGTTTTTAGTGTTTGTAAAAATACTCCATAAAAATAGTGTTAGAGCTTAAATTGACACAAATTGAATGGTAAATGGACGCGTACTGGACGAGTTTTGAGACGAATAATGGACTGAGAGGAGTGTAAGGAGTGACTAGCAGCACTTGGTGTTGTGGGATGATGAAACTAGCGTATACTTAAGTACATTGGTCTATTTTGCTATAATTCTCAGGCCACAGGTTGAGTTAGGTGAAAAACTTGTACGGGGCAGTGTGGAAGTCTCTGGTATTTATGTGTGGCCTGGGTAAGTCGTGGAGAGTGCTGAAACAGTGGCATTTTACCTGCAGGCTGGAAGCCGACAGGTAAAAAGTATGGCGATATACAGGAGCCATTAATGTTGTATTCCACTGTGGCCTAGTGGGTTTAGCGTTTGCTTATGAGTGTGATAATAATGTGGCCTAACTCTGAGCAACTTGTAAAGGTCTACTAATATATTGTGCTGTGTTAAGTCTTACTGATAATAGAGCATATTTTTGTACATGAGAGATTATGTTCCTTCCTGGTAAACAGCCCTTGTGTATTGACCACTTGTCTGTCGCTTTTCTTGAAGTTACAGGTGTGGCCACAGGGCGATTTTTTAAACATTTGGTAAATGCTCCTAGACAATGATTTAACCCCCGAGGAGCCAAGGCAACAATAGTCATGGCAACAATAGTCCAAGTAGTAGGATGGAGAAAAAAAAATCTTACAAGTGACATGGTAACAGGAGACATAGCAGTGACATGGTAACAACAGACGCAGCAGTGACATGGTAACAAGAAAAGTAGCAGTACCATGGTAACAACAGACGCAGCAGTGACATGGTAACAAGAAAAGTAGCAGTAACATGGTAACAACAGACGCAGCAGTGACATGGTAACAACAGACGCAACAGTGATATTGTAACAAGAACATGGATGGAAATCCATGTAATGTGATAAAGTAATCTAGAGACAAGAATCTCGTCAGATACGATGTTTATATATTGCATTTTATTAATAAATAAATCTCGTTCAATATAAATTTTATTAATTCGTTCAGAGAATAACAACACTGGTATATGCAGGAAGTCATCAGGTGAAAGACTTGTTGTACATGTGTCCGCAGCTGAGTAGGCTGTGGACTATCTTGAGTTTCGAGAAATTTCCTTACTGATGGTTGTCAACATAATCTGCTGGAACGGGCACTATCTGTGATGTTAAATCTTGCCTCTAGGAAGTTCATGGAGTGGTTATTGGTGTTTCAGTGTAGAGTACATGAATTATTAGCGTAATTTTGGACGCTGGTATCTAGGGCTTTGAAAGCGTCCTTTACATAAACATTGTCTCAACCTTAATTCTGTATGATATAACTGCCGGCAGTTGTGCTCACTGATTTTTCCTTTCCTTTTAGGCTAGGTCATTTTTTATTTTTGGCGAAATAATGGGACCATGACATTGGCGTTTGCTAATGAAATGGAAGGGTTGTTGTTGATTTAGAGTACAGGGAGTCAATGCATCTACTGTTTTCTCACCTTTGTTACTGCTGACGATAAAATGTTATGGGGGACTGATGTTCAGTCAAAACCTGAATTTGGTAACTGCTTTTCCAGGAGATTCGCAATGGTGTAAGAGATCCCAAATGTGTATATAATACAAGTCGATGATGAGTCCTAGGACGCTTGGTTCTCTCATGGTGTTGGGAACATAAATCTAAGTCATATTTTTGGTTGGGTTATAGTAGACTTTTCCGATCAACACGTTCTGGAGAGGAACCTGTCCACTGGTCTCTTTCTCAGGGATACACTTCGAAGTTCTAGGTTGACAATACGTTAACCTGGTGACAAAAGCTTTCGCTTCACAAGCTGAGTTTCCGGGTTTGATTTCCGGCAAGGGTGGAAACATTGGACGTGTTTCTTTACGTCAGATGTCCATGTTAACCCATCAGTAAAATGGTGTGGGTCGCATCCTGGGACAAAACTGACCTAATTTGCCCGAAATGCTCTGCATAACAATGGGCTTTCTATATAGTAGTATGTCACTGATGTCAGCTGTATTATATACTTGTAAATAAAGATATTATTAAGTAGTGGTCGATCATGTGACCGTAAAAGTTACTTTGTATTAAAAAAAACAACTTTTTACATTATTCAGAACGTTTAAGACTTAATATGGAAGGGTTGTGAGAGTATCCATAATTTGCCACTTGGAAGAGGATTCTTGGGGTTGTGGTCGTCCAGCACTTCCTGTACTTTGTGGTTGTACACGACTCTGTTTAGAATGACAAGTCTCCAGTTAGGTCGTAGCAAACATCTGGATTAGTAAAACATGAGACAGTCTCCAGTTACTGGGCAGAATTCGATAAAGTTCGCACGTAGAATGCCTCGGCCAAAATGCCATTCCATTTCTTTCATAAAATGAAGCAATTTTTAAAGATTGATGTTGTTCAGAATTGTTTTATTTGAATCAGGGCAAAATGCAAAGCTAACAGAGGTTACATAGTGCCTGGGGAATAAAAATAATTCAGATTCAGTCCATTAAAGGGAAGAATAAATCTGTTTTGTCGGATAATGAGCCTCTTACCAGCATCAAGGATAAAAAATAAGAAAATAACAGACCATTTCGAGATCAAATGGGGTAAAATGGCACCAATACATTCCATTGCCAATGCCAACCATCTTCTGAGTGGGATATTTGCAGGTTGAAATTCTGAAGCCCATCAGAAGAGGCTTTCAAACACCAATTTTGGAAATAATCTATAAAATAATTAGCAGAGGGTGTCAACACTTGTCAATAGTTCCATGAACCTTCACCTGATAGTTGACTATCACAGAGGTACCTACAGGCAAACATTATTGATAATTCTTTCAGTAATTTCTACTGTCCTGCCAATGTAGGTCTTTCTTGACAGATAATCTAGTTAGAAGATGAATGGTTCACAGAACCGACACGTTGATGAAGTAGACACATGTGCAACTCTTGGGAATCTTTGAGGGAAACGTTTCGCCACACAGTGGCTTCATCAGTCCATACAAAGAAGAATCGTGAAGAACAGGAGGAGGAGGAGGTAATCAGTCCCTCAACATTGAGTCGATGTGGTCAGTCCATCAATCTTGAACAGAATACGGCATATGAGAGGAGAAGTGGCTTATATACCGAAGGCAGGAGAGGTGCAGCAGTCGTAGGTGGTGTCACATTGGTCCAGTGTGGACCAATGGTTAGGCAAGCGAAGAATTCCCAAGTATTAAGATCCCAAGAAGTTGCAGTGTCTGTCAGACACTGCAACTTCGGTCTGTGACAGAATCTAATTGTCATTCTGGCCATTTTCATCCTGGCATGAATAATAAGTCACATTATGTCCTACCTCCTGCACCATCTGTGGAGAGATGATCTGGGAGTGGGTGTTTTGTGACAAACTCTTGCTGCGTAAGACAGGTATGCCTAGTAGCACGTGTTACATAACACAGGTATACCTAGCAACACGTGTTACATAACAGGTATACCTAGTAGCACGTGTTACGTAACACAGGTATACCTAGTAGCAAGTGTTACATAATACAGGTATACCTAGAAAGGATACTCCGCCCCTAGAATATCCTTAATAATCTCTCCCTTGACCAGGCAGAATTTGATATCTGATCAGGTAGGAGATATTTACTTCGTAACTGTTAGAATCTCTGCTCTACATTAATCTCTAAGAATCAAGATAACAGTTATAAACTTGGTATTTCAGACACTGTGTCAGAGAACATTTCCTTTACAGTCTTACCGACGGCCGGTATTACAATTTGCCCGAGGTACTCCAACTGGAAGTCACCTTGCAATAAAGCAAACTTACTGCAATAACGCCAAATATTTTATTTAGCAAAGTTGAAAGTAATGGGTGGTTGGTTACATAATATGCTGCAACACCTGGAGCCACAACTCTCTGGCAGAGGTCACAGCAGGTGTCCTATACCTACTGTTATGAATTTGAGAAGTGGGAATTCCTCTCGTGCTGCTCACTATTCGTGAGAGTTAGCAGAAATCATTTAAATATTCACCAGCCGAGATGATCTTTGGGTGTTCTGTGTGAAGACTTGTGTCTGTGTTATGTAAGGTTTCTTGGGGAGACTAACCCTCTCTCTTTCTACATCTCTCGATGCTATTAGAGAAAGATTAGCTTATTTGCGTGGTCTGCTATAAATGAAACAGCAGATCATTAAGTGCCCAGATCATTAAATAAGTGACCTGATAATGCTCAGTGATCGGTTCATTGTCATATCCAGTTGGCGAGATACGAGGAATCTTTAGCAGTTAAGAGGAAGGTCAATGAATATAATTATGCAAGTATACACTCTGGGAAGAGAAAATCCATACACATCTATAATATTAACCAACTAAACCCTCTCATTGTCATCTTATCTGCTGTTTTTTCCTAGGGATCTACATGCCTTCGTTATTCATTAGGGACTTTTGATATTATATATCTGAATGTTATCTCTTTCGTTTCTCCTAATTGTAGCCGAGGGACAGAGGTGAGGCTGAAGACCACAGAGATGCTGGAAAATCTTCGTAATTTATTGAATAGTTTTTCCACAAAGGAAGCTTCTGAGACTTGCTCTAGTTAATGCTAACCTTGACTTTTTTTCTGATGTTCCCCGATCATATATGCTCAGGGAACGTGACGTGGGTGTTCACGGTGCTACACCTACAATTAAGCAGACATCTTATCATGTAAGCTCTGGGAAGCAACAGATTTACAATGTGGAGATAGATTTTCGATTCATTAATAATCTTATTGAACCCGACCCTAGGGGTCCCTATGTATCTTATTCCATTAAAATGACTATATATCAGTAACTTCATTAAAATGCCTATAATCAATACACATGCAATAGGTATCATCTAGCTTAGTACCTATGACAGATGGTACCTATAGCATATATACCAATTACAAGCTTTTAATCGAGGCTACCTGAGGGGTATCTCTTACCTAGAATTCAGAGAGTACCACATTTGTACACAAAAGCTGGTGTTTGCAGGGTTATTTCTACATTGTTTCAGTGTTAGGTACACGAGTGTGAGAAAGCATTTTATACAAAAACATTTTATATTGCCGGTTATTGCGTCTTAGGGGTTTATTATGGCGCTGTTTTAGGGGATTTCTCGGAATAACATTAAGTTAAGCGTATTCCCCTTAATACGAGAGATTTTATCCTCGGTTTAGGGAAGATTTGAGTACAATCAAGGAGATGAAAAAAGACTCATAAAATATACATATTTAATGTATCTGATTTTAAGCAATAATCTTTTGAATGATTAAGACAATAGTGCCTTTCACAGCTATTAAGGCAATGTATAGTACACACAAGAAATTCTTTATAAATAATACTTATTTACAAAGGAATCGTAATATAATCACGATTAAATTCCTACAGTGAAACAATGTTCAGTTCACGATACAGGATACAGCAGATTAAGCCAATAACTGAGAAATAGGAAAATCTCTCCCTTACTTTTGGACATATGTATTTAAAATTACACATCACTAGAATGATCTCATCACAGAGACATACAAAACGCAGTTGTACGTCATAACTATGAATTCTTAGTGCGTACTAATTTTAAACTCAGTTAATAAGACCTTTGTCTCTAAGTACAGAGATGGATAAAGCGTAATAGTGCTTAACAACTATGAGTTAACAAGAGTCGTAGAAGTCTCTAAGCTCAGAAGACCACCTAAATCAGAGGAATGTATAGAGCCACTGAGACCTCTTGACTGACAGAGGTCGTGAAATGTGACTTGAACAGACATGATCACCAATACATGGTGCTACTCGTAACAACAGTTACTAAGTTTATCCAGGTTAACACAAATACAGTTACATACATCATCATACATAGCAGCATATGTAAAAAACCTAGAATAAGGATAACCCAAAAAAGTCAGAGTAACTTATTACCATTGTGGTCCTTTAAAATTGGCCACATCAACAGTTGCATACCGTAAATATCCCTACTTAAAACATAGCTAATAAGAGTAATATATATATATATATATATAATATATATATATATATATATATATATATATATATAATATATATATATATATACACACACACACACACACACACATTTGTACCCACGAAACGAGAAGTATTGATCAATAACAACACTGCACTAGCCAAGAAGTCGAACCCATGCTGCTTTAGCGTGTTCATTGTACTAGTACACCAAACAGGGAGTAGAATGAAATTAGCCTAATGTCATCCACACCACAGTATGTCCTTGGGTAGCGAATACAACATCCAGTTCTGCTGGATGCCCTACTCTTAAGGATTGTGTGGTCCCGTGGATTAAGGTGTAACGAGTTCTCGCCCATCATGAGGCAGGCCAAAGTAGCACTGGTTCGACTCCTAGGCTAGTTGCAGTATTCTTTATATATATATATATATATATATATATATATATATATATATATATATATATATATATATATATATATATATATATATATATATATATAGGTAGTAGGTTGGTAGACAGCAACCACCCAGGGAAGTACTACCGTCCTGCCAGATGACTGTGAAACAGAAACCTGTAACTGTTTTGCATGATTGTAGGATTGCTGGTTTCTTTTTCTGTCTCATAAACACGCTAGATAACAGGGATATCTTGCTACTCCTACTTACACTTTGGTCACACTTCACAGACACGCACATGCATATATATATACATACATCTAGGTTTTTCTCCTTTTTCTAAATAGCTCTTGTTCTTCTTTATTTCTTCTATTGTCCATGGGGAAGTGGAAAAGAATCTTTCCTTCCTAAGCCATGCGTGTCGTATGAGGCGACTAAAATGCCGGGAGCAATGGGCTAGTAACCCCTTCTCCTGTAGACATTTACTAAAAAAGAGAAGAAGATAAACTTTATAAAACTGGGATGCTTGAATGTGCATGGATGTAGTGCGGATAACAAGAAACAGATGTAATAAAGTTGGTAGAATTACCGACAATATGTAAAGAAAAAGGACACAAGTGCAACTAATGTGACATTTATTGTGGCAACGTTTCGCTCTCCAGGAGCTTTATCAAGCCATTACAAACAATACATGGACACAGAGGGTATATAAAGGCTCGGAGTGAGGTGAATACTAGTGAGGTACCATTCCGATGTTCACTAGTGGTAGTAGTAGTAGTAGTAGTGGTAGTGACAAAAGCAATTAATTCGTACATGAGTAAAAGGATATAAAAGCTATTACTTGGGTAACATAAAAATAGGTTGGACAAATATAAACTGGAATGAGGCAGGTTGTTTCAGTGTTCACTCTCTGTGCTTTGTGTAGTATAACAGGAGAGACTATGTGACGGCAGGGTTTACTGTTTTCAGGAGGATTCTTGCTAAGACTTCGGAGATGGTGAAGCTGCCGTTGTTTTGTTTAATTGTATTCGAAACAGCGATCAGTGCTGATTCAAGGCACTTGCGTGTGCGGAAATTAGTTTCTTTTATCACTAATTGGGGGTCTCTGAATTTCATAAGATGATTGGTGGAATTTCGGTGTTGTACACAGGCGTTGTTTAAGTTGTCGTTCCTACATGCGTATATGTGTTCATTGAGGCGGGTGTCGAGGTTTCTTGCTGTTTCACCTACGTAGATCTTGTCACAGCCTCCACAGGGTATAGTGTAAACTCCTGCATTGACTGGTTCGTGGTGCTTGGGTTTTGTCCTGGTTAGATCCTTTATTGAAGTGGTAGAAGCGATGGCGACTCTGGTGTTAGCTTGTGAAAGTACTTTTGAGACGTTTAGTGCAACCTGGCTGTTGGGAAGAATTATAACTTTGTTGGGAGCGGTGTTGATGCGTGGAGAATTGATGATCTGAAGAGCTCTTTTCTTGCAGTCTTTGATGAAAAAAGAAGGAAATTGTAACTCAGTGAATGTTTGGTGAATGTAAGTACATTCCTCGTCAAGAAACTCAGGACTACAAATTCGGTATGCTCTTAGGAAAAACCCGATGATGATGCCAAGATACCAAGACCAAAAGAGGCATCATCATCGGGTTTTTCCTAAGAGCATACCGAATTTGTAGTCCTGAGTTTCTTGACGAGGAATGTACTTACATTCACCAAACATTCACTGAGTTACAATTTCCTTTTTTTTCATCAAAGACTGCAAGAAAAGAGCTCTTCAGATCATCAATTCTCCACGCATCAACACCGCTCCCAACAAAGTTATAATTCTTCCCAATAGCCAGGTTGCACTAAACGTCTCAAAAGTACTTTCACAAGCTAACACCAGAGTCGCCATCGCTTCTACCACTTCAATAAAGGATCTAACCAGGACAAAACCCAAGCACCACGAACCAGTCAATGCAGGAGTTTACACTATACCCTGTGGAGGCTGTGACAAGATCTACTAGGTGAAACAGCAAGAAACCTCGACACCCGCCTCAATGAACACATATACGCATGTAGGAACGACAACTTAAACAACGCCTGTGTACAACACCGAAATTCCACCAATCATCTTATGAAATTCAGAGACGCCCAATTAGTGATAAAAGAAACTAATTTCCGCACACGCAAGTGCCTTGAATCAGCACTGATCGCTGTTTCGAATACAATTAAACAAAACAACGGCAGCTTCACCATCTCCGAAGTCTTAGCAAGAATCCTCCTGAAAACAGTAAACCCTGCCGTCACATAGTCTCTCCTGTTATACTACACAAAGCACAGAGAGTGAACACTGAAACAACCTGCCTCATTCCAGTTTTTTATATTTGTCCAACCTATTTTTTATGTTACCCAAGTAATAGCTTTTATATCCTTTTACTCATGTACGAATTAATTGCTTTTGTCACTACCACTACTACTACTACCACTAGTGAACATCGGAATGGTACCTCACTAGTATTCACCTCACTCCGAGCCTTTATATACCCTCTGTGTCCATGTATTGTTTGTAATGGCTTGATAAAGCTCCTGGAGAGCGAAACGTTGCCACAATAAATGTCACATTAGTTGCACTTGTGTCCTTTTACTTTACAAGAAACAGATGATTGCTGATGTTATGAATGAAAAGAAGTTGGATGTCCTGGCCCTAAGCGAAACAAAGCTGAAGGGGGTAGGGGAGTTTCGGTGGGGGGAAATAAATGGGATTAAATCTGGAGTATCTGAGAGAGTTAGAGCAAAGGAACGGGTAGTAGTAATGTTGAAGGATCAGTTATGGAAGGAGAAAAAAGAATATGAATGTGTAAATTCAAGAATTATGTGGATTAAAGTAAAGATTGGATGCGAAAAGTGGGTCATAATAAGCGTGTATGCACCTGGAGAAGAGAGGAATGTAGAGGAGAGAGAGAGATTTTGGGAGATGTTAAGTGAATGTATAGGAGCCTTTGAACCAAGTGAGATAGTAATTGTGGTAGGGGACCTGAATGCTAAAGTAGGAGAAACTTTTAGAGAGGGTGTAGTAGGTAAGTTTGGGGTGCCAGGTGTATATGATAATGGGAGCCCTTTGATTGACCTTTGTATAGAAAGGGGCTTAGTTATAGGTAATACATATTTTAAGAAAAAGAGGATAAATAAGTATACAAGATATGATGTAGGGCGAAATGACAGTAGTTTGTTGGATTATTTATTGGTAGATAAAAGACTGTTGAGTAGACTTCAGAATGTACATGTTTATAGAGGGGCCACAGATATATCAGATCACTTTCTAGTTGTAGCTACACTGAGAGTAAAAGGTAGATGGGATACAAGGAGAATAGAAGCATCAGGGAAGAGAGAGGTGAAGGTTTATAAACTAAAAGAGGAGGCAGTTAGGGTAAGATATAAACAGCTATTGGAGGATAGATGGGCTAATGAGAGCATAGGCAATGGGGTCGAAGAGGTATGGGGTAGGTTTAAAAATGTAATGTTAGAGTGTTCAGCAGAAGTTTGTGGTTACATGAAAGTGGGTGCGGGAGGGAAGAGGAGCGATTGGTGGAATGATGATATAAAGAGAGTACTAAGGAGAAAAAGTTAGCATATGAGAAGTTTTTACAAAGTAGAAGTGATGCAAGTATATGGAGAAAAGAGAGAGGTTAAGAGAGTGGTGAAGCAATGTAAAAAGAGAGCAAATGAGAGAGTGGGTGAGATGTTATCAACAAATTTTGTTGAAAATAAGAAAAAGTTTTGGAGTGAGATTAACAAGTAAAGGAAGCCTAGAGAACGGATGGATTTGTCAGTTAAAATTAGGAGAGGAGAGTTATTAAATGGAGAGTTAGAGGTATTGGGAAGATGGAGGGAATATTTTGAGGAATTGGTAATTGTTGATGAAGATAGGGAAGCTGTGATTTCGTGTATAGGGCAAGGAGGAATAACATCTTGTAGGAGTGAGGAAGAGACAGTTGTGAGTGTGGGGGAAGTTCGTGAGGCAGTAGGTAAAATGAAAGTGGGTAAGGCAGCCGGGATTGATGGGATAAAAATAGAAATGTTAAAAGCAGGTGGGGATATAGTTTTGGAGTGGTTGGTGCAATTATTTAATAAATGTATGGAAGAGGGTAAGATACCTAGGGATTGGCAGAGAGCATGCATAGTTCCTTTGTATAAAGGCAAAGGGGACAAAACTGAGTGCAAAAATTATAGGGGGATAAGTCTGTTGAGTATACCTGGTAAAGTGTATGGTAGAGTTATTATTGAAAGAATTAAGAGTAAGACGGAGAATAGGATAGCAGATGAACAAGGAGGCTTTAGGAAAGGTAGGGGGTGTGTGGACCAGGTGTTTACAGTGAAACATATAAGTGAATAGTATTTAGATAAGGCTAAAGAGGTCTTTGTGGCATTTATGGATTTGGAAAAGGCGTATGACAGGGTGGATAGGGGGGCAATGTGGCAGATGTTGCAGGTGTATGGTGTAGGAGGTAGGTTACTGAAAGCAGTGAAGAGTTTTTACGAGGATAGTGAGGCTCAAGTTAGAGTATGTAGGAAAGAGGGAAATTATTTCCCAGTAAAAGTAGGCCTTAGACAAGGATGTGTGATGTCACCGTGGTTGTTTAATATATTTATAGATGGGGTTGTAAGAGAAGTAAATGCGAGGGTCTTGGCAAGAGGCGTGGGGTTAAAAGATAATCACACATAAAGTGGGAGTTGTCACAGTTGCTCTTTGCTGATGACACTGTGCTCTTGGGAGATTCTGAAGAGAAGTTGCAAAGATTGGTGGATGAATTTGGTAGGGTATGCAAAAGAAGAAAATTAAAAATGAATACAGGAAAGATTAAGGTTATGAGGATAACAAAAAGATTAGGTGATGAAAGATTGGATATCAGATTGGAGGGAGAGAGTATGGAGGAGGTGAATGTATTCAAATATTTGGGAGTGGACGCGTCAGCGGATGGGTCTATGAAAGATGAGGTGAATCATAGAATTGATGAGGGGAAAAGAGTGAGTGGTGCACTTAGGAGTCTGTGGAGACAAAGAACTTTGCCCTTGGAGGCAAAGAGGAGAATGTATGAGAGTATAGTTTTACCAACGCTCTTATATGGGTGTGAAGCATGGATGATGAATGTTGCAGCGAGGAGAAGGCTGGAGGCAGTGGAGATGTCATGTCTGAGGGCAATGTGTGGTGTGAATATAATGCAGAGAATTCGTAGTTTGGAAGTTAGGAGGAGGTGCGGGATTACCAAAACTGTTGTCCAGAGGGGTGAGAAAAGGTTGTTGAGGTGGTTCGGATATGTAGAGAGAATGGAGCGAAACAAAATGACTTCAAGAGTGTATCAGTCTGTAGTGGAAGGAAGGCGGGGTAGGGATCGGCCTAGGAAAGGTTGGAGGGAGGGGGTAAAGGAGGTTTTGTGTGCGAGGGGCTTGGACTTCCAGCAGACATGCGTGAGCGTGTTTGATAGGAGTGAATGGACACAAATGGTTTTTAATACTTAACGTGCTGTTGGAGTGTGAGCAAAGTAACATTTATGAAGGGGTTCAGGGAAACCGGCAGGCCGGACTTGAGTCCTGGAGATGGGAAGTACAGTGCCTGCACTCTGAAGGAGGGGTGTTAATGTTGCAGTTTTATAACTGTAGTGTAAAGCACCCTTCTGGCAAGACAGTGATGGAGTGAATCATGGTGAAAGTTTTTCTTTTTCGGGCCACCCTGCCTCGGTGGGAATCGGCCAGTGTGTAATATATATATATATAATATATATATATATATATATATATAATATATATATATATATATATATAAAATATATAAATATAATACATATATATAAATATATAATATAAAATAAATATATATACATATATATAAATATATATACATATATATATAAATATATATACAATATATATAAATATATATACATATATATATAAATATATATACATATATATATAAATATATATACATATATATATAAATATATATACATATATATATAAATAACATATAATTAAATATATAAATATATAATATATATATCATATAATATTAAATATACATATATATAAAATTATATATATATATATATAAATATATATACATATATATAAAAATATATATACATATATATATAAATATATATACATATATATATAAATATAAAATATATAAATATATATACATATATAATAAATATATAACATATATATATAAATATTTAAAAATAATATAATTTAATTATAATATAATATAAAAAATATATATAAATATATAAAAATATATATACAATATATAAATATATATACATATATATATAAATATATATACATATATATATAAAATTAATATACATATATATATAAAATATATATACATATAATTTTAAATAAAACATATATATATAAAAAATATATACATATATATATAAAAAATATATACATATATATATAAATAATATACATATATATATAAATTTTATAAAAAATATTATATATAAATATTTAAATATATATATAAATATATATAAATATATATACATAATAAAATATATATACATATAAAATAAATAATATACATATATATAAAATATATAATACATATATATAAATATATATACATATATATAAATATATATATAAAATAAAATATATATATAAATATATATAAATATTATTACAATTTTATTTTATATAAAAATATATACATATATATAATATTATATATATATATATATAATATATATAATATTTTATATATTATATATATATATACATTATATATAAATATATATACATATATATAAATATTATACATATAAATATTTTTAAAAACCCTAATAAAATATATATACATATATAAAATATATATACATATTTTATAAAATATATATAATATATTATATATATTTATATATATAAATATATATTCATATATATAAATATATTTCAATATTAAATAATATATTCATATATATAAAAATATTTTTCATATATATAAATATATATTCATATATATAAATATATATTCAATATATAATATTTTCATATATATAAATAAAGTACAATATATAAATATGTATTCATATTAAAAAAATAGTATTCATATACATAAAATATATAATTTATATATATAAATATATATTCATATATATAAATATATATTCATATATATAAATTTTATATCTTATATATAAAATAAAATATTCTTATATATAAATATTATATTCTTTATATATATATATATATATATATTATATAATATATATATATATAAAATATATATATAATATATATATATATATATAAAATATATAAAATATATATATATATATATATCAACAAACACACACCCCGACGCCTCAAAAATCAGAGCCCAAATTAGCAAAAAAATAGAAGAGGGTAATACTATTGGAGCTCGGGAGGCTTATAACGAGTGAGGAAAACCATCGCTCCCCAAGGACGCAAGCACAGCGCAATCTCTGAAGGACAAACATCCACCCGGGGCTCCCAGTACCAACATTGACCTCCCTGACATTGCAGCAGGCGAAGAACATCTAACCTTACAGGATGCTGATGTGTATAAAGCTGCTATGTCATTTCCACAGGGCTCAGCAGGAGGTTTCACCGGTTTAAGGCCTCAACACTTAAAACAAATACTCAATCCAGCACTTGGTGAGGTTTCAGAGAGGCTGCAGTCTGAACTCACTAAATTTTCCAACCTGTGCCTGGCTGGCAGTGTCCCAAAGGCCATTAGACCCCTTTTCTTTGGTGCCTCATTGTGTGCTCTCCGGAAAAAGGATGGTGGAATCAGGCCCATTGCAGTGGGTAACACCCTTCGGCGCCTAGTTGCCAAGGCTGCAGTAAGAAGGGTGAGCCAAGAGGCTACTGAAACAAGGCTGTGAAGCAGCTGCCCACGCAGCACGAGTATACATCATGTCCAATGAAAAAGCTTTGATCAAATTGGACTTTCCCAACGCTTTCAACTTAGAAGGGATGCTGCTCTCCAAGCAGTTTATAGAAACTTCCCTCTATCCCTTCATAGAATCGTGATATAGTGTGACTTATAAACTACTGTTTGGGGACCACGAAACTGACTCAGGTGAGGGTGTGCAACAGGGAGACCTTCTCGCCCCCTTTCTATTCTGTTTGGTCATCAAGGAAGTCACAGAAGCACTCTCCAGCGAGCTCAATATCTGGTTCTTGGATGATGGTGCCCAAGCTGGTACAACAGAATCTCTCCTAGAAGACATCAGAAAAATTGAAGACATGGGAGAAAGCCTGGGCCTATCTTTAAACCCAAACAAATGTGAAATACTTTCTACCGATCCACAGATGATCCAGAACATTAGTGCTGTTTTACCAGGAGCAGGAGCCATTGATCCAGCCAATATTACTCTCCTTGGTTCTCCTCTTGAGCCCAATGCAATAGATCTGATCCTAGAAAAAAAAACTCAGAACTCCGGACGATGGAAGGCAGGATGAAAGACACTGATACACATGATGCCTTCTACCTGCACACCAGGTGCCTATCAGTCCCAAAACTTACCTACTTTCTGAGATGCTCCCCAGCTTTCAGCAGTCCAAAACTCGAAGAATATGACTCTTTAAGACCATGCTAGAGAGTGTATTGAATCTTTCCCTTGAAGACGGACAGTGGTTGCAAACCTCACTTCCGGTCAGGGGGGCTAGGAGTACGCAGATCCTCCCAAATTGCCCTACCAGCTTTCCTATCCTCTTCCATAGCATCAAACGAGTTAATAAGACAAATTCTTCCTAACAACCTCAGTGATTCAGCAGGAATACAGGACCCTAATTATGCTAGTGCCTCACTGAATGGGAGACTCTTGCTGCTCCAGCACCAGCACCATCCCAACTTGACTAAGCGCTGGCTTACAGTCAAGCTGGGATGGTCCCATCGCTGAAAAGGTGCTTGCCAACATGCTCAGGGCTGCAATATCAGACAGAGATTGACCATCTCCAAGCTGTGAGCGCACATCACTCCGGGTGCTTCCTTCAAACAGTTCCCATATCAGTAATGGGAACGTGCCTCGACCCGAAGACGCTCTGTATTGCAGTGGCTCTGCGCCTTGCTGCCCCAATTTACACGAAATATACGTGTATTTGCGGCGATGTGCAAGCCGACCAATATGGTCTACATAGTCTTAACTGTTCCAAAACCAAGGGCTGGCTTGCAAGACGCAATGAGGTCAACGACATCATAAAGCGAACCCTTGCTACAACCGGATGCCCAGCTGAGAGGAAGCCCTGATCACTACCAGCCATCAGTACCCACACCCAGCAAACCGCCCCGATGGGATCACCATCTATCCTTGGAAGATTAGCAAGGTCTTTGCATGGGACTATACCTATGTGTCCACACTGGCTGACACCTATATCCATCACAGTGTGGTGAGACAGGGAGGAGTACAAGTACAAGATCAGCAAGTACAGGGACACAAACCAACAGTATCAATTTGTCCCAGTGGGATCAGAGACCTTGGGATCATGGGAAAAAATTGCCACAAGTTTCCTTAAAGAACTGGTTTCCAGACTCATCGACACCACCAGGGACCCAAGGGCAGCCACTTTCATGTTCCAGCGCCTCAGCATGGCCATCCAAAGGGGAAATAATTGCTTCATACTGGGCTTGCGCCCATCTTCGGAAGAGCTGAAGGAAATTCATAACCTTTGATACATTGTAACAATGTATTCATGTTTGTGTTTTCTATCAATGTATTCTGTCTATTAATAAAGTTCACATGTAGCTTAAAAATATAGGGGGTGGTAGGAGACGAAAATATTCAACCAGCTCCGGGGAGAACCTTGAGTTTTCCCTGAGGTACGTTTGTCTTCTCTGAGGATGAGGATCCCCATTCCAATTCTATATATATATATATATATATATATATATATATATATATATATATATATATATATATATATATATATAGATATCGTGCCGAATAGGCAGAACTTGCGATCTTGGCTTAAATAGCACCGCTCATCTTGCCATATAGGACAAGTGAAAATTTGAGTATGCAATAATTTCGCCAAAATCATTCTGAACCTAACGAAAAAAATATATTTCACTGTGTTTATTTAGTATTAAATTATTGTAAACAAATCTAAAATATATTTAGTTTGGTTAGGCTAAAATAAATTGCGCTTGTTATAATAAGGTTAGGTAAGTTTTCTAAGTTCCTTTTGGTGCAAAATTATAAACTTTTACATCAACGTCAATGAAAAAAATATATCTTTAAACGTATAAGAGAAAATTTTAGAAAGGACTTAATTTTAAATGAGTTCTTGCTAATTGACCAGTTTTACATATTCGGCACGACATATATATATATATATATATATATATATATATATATATATATATATATATATATATATATATATATATATATATATATATATATATATAAGCGTACATATGTGTAAATATGTTTATGAGTATGAACGTGTTTAAAGGCGTACTTATGTACATGTGCCTATGAATATATAGGACAGTTTTTCAACGATACTTGGTAAATAATTACCCAACGATACTTGGTAAACAATTACTCAACGATACTTGGTAAAAAATTACTCAACGATACTTGGTAAACAATTACTCAACGATACTTGGTAAACAATTACCCAACGATACTTGGTAAACAATTACCCAACGATACTTGGTAAACAATTACTCAACGATACTTGGTAAACAATTACTCAACGATACTTGGTAAATAATTACCCAACGATACTTGGTAAACAATTACTCAACGATACTTGGTAAACAATTACTCAACGATACTTGGTAAATAATTACCCAACGATACTTGGTAAACAATTACCCAACGATACTTAGTAAACAATTACCCAACGATACTTGGTAAACAATTACTCAACGATACTTGGTAAACAATTACTCAACGATACTTGGTAAACAATTACCCAACGATACTTGGTAAACAATTACCCAACGATACTTGGTAAATAATTACCCAACGATACTTGGTAAACAATTACCCAACGATACTTGGTAAACAATTACTCAACGATACTTGGTAAACAATTACTCAACGATACTTGGTAAACAATTACTCAACGATACTTGGTAAACAATTACTCAACGATACTTGGTAAACAATTACTCAACGATACTTGGTAAATAATTACCCAACGATACTTGGTAAACAATTACCCAACGATACTTGGTAAACAATTACTCAACGATACTTGGTAAACAATTACTCAACGATACTTGGTAAATAATTACCCAACGATACTTGGTAAACAATTACCCAACGATACTTGGTAAATAATTACCCAACGATACTTGGTAAACAATTACCCAACGATACTTGGTAAACAATTACTCAACGATACTTGGTACACAATTACCCAACGATACTTGGTAAGCAATTACCCAACGATACTTGGAAAACAATTACTCAACGATACTTGGTAAACAATTACTCAACGATACTTGGTAAACAATTACTCAACGATACTTGGTAAACAATTACCCAACGATACTTGGTAAATAATTACCCAACGATACTTGGTAAACAATTACCCAACGATGCTTGGCAAACAATTACCCAACGATACTTGGAAAACAATTACTCAACGATACTTGGTAAACAATTACTCAACGATACTTGGTAAACAATTACTCAACGATACTTGGTAAACAATTACCCAACGATACTTGGTAAATAATTACCCAACGATACTTGGTAAACAATTACTCAACGATACTTGGTAAACAATTACCCAACGATACTTGGCAAACAATTACCCAACGATACTTGGCAAACAATTACCCAACGATACTTGGTAAACAATTACCCAACGATACTTGGTAAATAATTACCCAACGATACTTGGTAAACAATTACCCAACGATGCTTGGCAAACAATTACCCAACGATACTTGGAAAACAATTACTCAACGATACTTGGTAAACAATTACTCAACGATACTTGGTAAACAATTACTCAACGATACTTGGTAAACAATTACCCAACGATACTTGGTAAATAATTACCCAACGATACTTGGTAAACAATTACTCAACGATACTTGGTAAACAATTACCCAACGATACTTGGCAAACAATTACCCAACGATACTTGGTAAACAATTACCCAACAATACTCAGTATTCAATTTGCGTGAAAATAATAGTTTTGAAACAGTTTGTTCCGTCACAACACCACCAGTAATATGATCTTAATAACACAATGTTTTTTTACTACGAAAAAAAACAAACTAAACCATAGAAAAAAAATAGGAGCATTAAAAAATCAATCAACGACTTTATATTAAAATCAGCAAATTCAAGGCTGAAAAATCCACTGAATTATGTCGACTTATATTAAATCTGAAGCTAAACTTAAAAGTATTGTTTAATTAATACACTGAATCCTAATATTCCCATTTTTACCAATGTTACAACATTGTTAAATTGGTAACTACATGTAAACGATGTAGCAGTAATTAAATACTGAAGCACTTAACATAAAGGTGTTCTCAAGCACTGGCCAGTGTGCAGCTGCAGGTTGGCCAGTGTGCAGCTGCAGGTTAGCCAGTCTGCAGCTGCATGTTAGTCAGTGTGCAGCTGCAGGTTGGGGAGTGTGCAGCTAAGGGTTGGCCAGTGTGCAGGTTGAACAGTGTACAGCTGCAGGTTTGGGAGTGTACAGCTGCAGGTTCAAGAGTGTGCAGCTGCAGGTTGGAGAATGTACAGCTGCAGGTTGGGCAGTGTGCAGCTACAGTTTGGGGAGTGTACAGCTGCAGGTTGGTCAGTGTGCAGCTGCAGGTTGGGGACGGTACAGCTGCAGGTTGGGGAGAACAAAGCTGGAGGTTTGGGAGTGTACAGCTGCAGGTTGGGCAGTGTGCAGCTGCAGGTTGGTAATTGTGCAGCTGCAGGTTGGGGAGTGTACAGCTGCAGGTGGGTCAGTGTGCAGCTGCAGGTTGGGGAGTGTACAGCTGCAGGTTGGGGAGTGTACAGCTACAGGTGGGTCAGTGTGCAGCTGCAGGCTGGGGATTGTACAGCTGCAGGTTGGGGAGTGTACAGCTGCAGGTTGGGGAGTGTACAGCTGCAGGTTGGGGAGTGTACAGCTGCAGGTTGGAGAGTGTACAGCTGCAGGTTGGTAATTGTGCAGCTGCAGGTTGGGGAGTGTACAGCTGCAAGTTGGTCAGTGTACAGCTGCAGGTTAGGGAATGTACAGCTGCGGGTGGGTCAGTGTGCAGCTGCAGGTTGGGGAGTGTACAGCTGCAGGTTGGGGAGGGTACAGCTGCAGGTAGGGGAGTGTACAGCTGCAGGTTGGTAATTGTGCAGCTGCAGGTTGGGGAGTGTACAGCTGAAGGTTGGTCAGTGTGCAGCTGCAGGTTGGGGAGTGTACAGCTGCAGCTTGGGGAGTGTACAGCTGCAGGTTGGGGAGTGTACAGCTGGAGGTTAGGGAGTGTACATCTGCAGGTTGGTCAGTGTGCAGCTGCAGGTTGAGGAGTGTGCAGCTGCAGGTTGGGGAGTGTACAGCTGCAGGTTGGGGAGTGTACAGCTGCAGGTTGGGGAGTGTACAGCTGCAGGTTGGGGAGTGTACAGCTGCAGGTTGGCCAGTGTCCGCCTGCATGTAGGAGTGTGCAGCTGCAGGTTGGCCAGTGCGCAGCTGCAGGTTGGGGAGAGTGCAGCTGCAGGTTGGGCAGTGTACAGCTGCAGGTTGGGCAGTGTACAGCTGCAGGTTGGGGAGTGTACAGCTGCAGGTTGGGGAGTGTACAGCTGCAGGTTGGGGAGTGTATAGCTGCAGGTTGTGGAGTGCACAGCTGCAGGTTGGTCAGTGTGCAGCTGCAGGTCGGGGAGTGTACAGCTGCAGGTTGGGGAGTGTACAGCTGCAGGTTGATCAGTGTGCAGCTGCAGGTTGGGAAGTGTACAGCTGCAGGTTGGGGAATGTACAGCTGCAGGTTAGCAAGTGTGCAGCTACAGGTTGGGGAGTGTACTGCTGCAGGTTGGTCAGTGTGCAGCTGCAGGTTGCGGAGTGTACAGCTGAAGGTTGGTAATTGTGCAGCTGCAGGTTGGGGAGTGTACAGCTGCAGGTTGATCAGTGTGCAGCTGCAGGTTGGAGAATGTACAGCTGCAGGTTAGCCAGTGTGCAGCTGCTGGTTGGGGAGTGTACTGCTGCAGGTTGGTCAGTGTGCAGGTGCAGGTTGGGGAGTGTACAGCTGCAGGTTGGGGAGTGTACAGCTGCAGGTTGGTCAGTGTGCAGCTGCAGATAGGGGAGTGTACAGCTGCAGGTTGGCCAGTGTCCACCTGCATGTAGGATTGTGCAGCTGCAGGTTGGCCAGTGCGCAGCTGCAGGTTGACCAGTGTGCAGCTGCAGGTTGGCCAGTGTGCAGCTGCAGGTTGACCAGTGTGCAGCTGCAGGTTGGGCAGTGTACAGCTGCAGGTTGGGGAGAGTGCAGCTGCAGGTTGGCTAGTGTGCAGCTGCAGGTTGGCCAGTGTGCAGCTGCAGGTTAGCCAGTGTGCAGCTGCAGGTTGGTCAGTGTACAGCTGCAGGTTGGTCAGTGTGCTGCTGCAGGTTAGCCAGTGGGCAGCTGCAAGTTGGCCAGTGTGCAGCTGCAGGTTCGTCAGTGTGCAGCTGCAAGTTGGCCAGTGTGCAGCTGCAGGTTGGCCAGTGTGCAGCTGCAGGTTAGCCAGTGGGCAGCTGCAGGTTGGCCAGTGTGCAGCTGCAGGTTCGTCAGTGTGCAGCTGCAAGTTGGCCAGTGTGCAGCTGCAGGTTGGCCAGTGTGCAGCTGCAGGTTGGCCAGTGTGCAGCTGCAGGTTGGAGAGTGTGCAGCTGCAGGTTGGCCAGTGTGCAGCTGCAGGTTGGTCAGTGTGCAGCTGCAGGTTGGTCAGTGTGCAGCTGCAGATTGGCCAGTGTGCAGCTGCATGTTCGTCATTGTGCAGGTGCAGGTTGGCCAGTGTGCAGCTGCAGGTTGGCAAGTGTGCAGCTGCAGGTTGGTCAGTGTGCAGCTGCAGGTTGGTCAGTGTGCAGTTGCAGGTTGGCCAGTGTGCAGCTGCAGGTTGGTCAGTGTGCAGCTGCAGGTTGGCCAGTGTGCAAGCAGTTTTCCAGTGTGCAGCTGCAGGTTGGCCAGTGTGCAGCTGCAGGTTGGTCAGTACGAGCTTCAGTAACTGCCACAACGTTCTACTGTGAGCATGATACGTCAGTCTTGAATATTTTAAGTCAACTGGAAGAGGCTTTTCAGTGTTATCGCACCAGATCCATGAATTCTGGAATTGTTTATAAAAGATTGAGCAGAGTGCAGCTGCACATGCCACTAGTACCAAGAACTGTTTCCTGTTACACTTCACCACTTATAAAAATTTAAATTCGATCAGTTAAATCATTCTCAAGATACGTACGAGATTTTGGAGGCTGAAAAAATATGGGTAATGACTTAACTTTGTCTTTCCGGGGATACCTGATAATAACCAGGCGAATTTTGGTCGGTACACGACCCGAGAAAGGTATCCCTGTATCTTATAAGCTCAGCCTTCTCTGCAACAAAGTAGATAACATGAAAAATGTAGCGCTGTCGTAAAATTCTATTGCAGCAAGTACAAAAAAACATGAGATTAAGACACATGTGCAACATCTGGGTATCTTTATTGTAGACGTTTCGCCATCCAGTGGCTTTATCAATACAAATTCTAGGACATAACTTGAAGACAGTAGAACTATGTACAGAAGATGAGGTAATCAGTCCCTCAACCTAGGAGTAGGTGCGAAGAGAACCATAGTCGTGGAGATTCCACGACTATGGTGCTCTTCGCACCTACTCCTAGGTTGAGGGACTGATTACCTCATCTTCTGTACATAGTTCTACTGTCTTCAAGTTATGTCCTAGAATTTGTATTGATAAAGCCACTGGATGGCGAAACGTCTACAATAAAGATACCCAGATGTTGCACATGTGTCTTAATCTCATCTTGTCGGTATTATATACCATTCGTACACAACAAAAAAACATGTAGGCATGTGTATATTCATCTATTTGTGATTGCATGGGTTGAGTCACAGCTTGCAGGGGTTGAGTCTCAGCTCCAGGCCCTGCCTCTTCTCTGGCAGATACTGGGTTCGCTCTTTCCTGGCTTTAAGAGCCTTATTGTACCTTTTATTAAAGCTAAATATGATTCCTGTCTCTCCTACCCTACTGTCCAAGTCGTTCCACCTTCTGACCAGTCTGAGGCTGAAGAAACACTGCTAAACATTCCTGTAACTTGTATATATATTCAGCTACCAGCTATACTCTCGTGTTCCTGTTTTCCATCCCTCGAATCTATCCCTTTCCACTCTAGCAGTTCCTCTCAGTATTTTGTACACTATTGTCTAGTCGACAGTACTCCAGAAGGCGCTGGTGTTGTCCTGGAGGACAGTGCTCCAGAGAGTGCTGGTGTTGTCCTGGAGGACAGTGCTCCAGAGGGTGCTGGTGTTGTCCTGGAGAACAGTGCTTCAGAGGGTGCTGGTGTTATCCTGGAGGACAGTGCTCCAGAGGGTGCTGGTGTTATCCTGGAGGACAGTGCTCCAGAGGGTGCTGGTGTTATCCTGGAGGACAGTGCTCCAGAGGGTGCTGGTGTTATCCTGGAGGACAGTGCTCCAGAGGGTGCTGGTGTTATCCTGGAGGACAGTGCACTAGATGGGGCTGGTGTTGTCCTGGAGGACAGTGCACCAAATGAAGATAGTGGCCCTGGTGATGAAACAGGTAAAGACAACGTTATATAATTTCCAGAGGTACAAAGTAGGAAAACTGCTGGAGATGGAACCAAAAGGGATGATGCCTCGGGAAACAGCGTTGACACATCAGTTAAAACTGGTGGAAGCTCTGATATCTGTACAAGGGCTGTAGGCAGTGTGGAAGCAGAAAGAGAAATGCACCAGTAGGAAACGCAGTCACCAAAAAATCATGGCAAACAAAAATCCAGTCTATGAATATTCTATGCCTTGGGTATCTGCAGGCATGGTATATCTGGAAAAACAGGTGAGGCATGCACTTTTGACCATCCCAAAAAATTCCAAACCCACATGACAACAGGAGAGTGCAACTCTACTGTTGTCACTCGTCAGTCCATGAAAACCAATGCTACAACATATACTGTCAGGCACACTATCTAAGGGGACGAGGAGATACAGATCACCCAGACTATGGGAAACAAAAGAGGGGAGCCAAACCCTCTCTAGAGAAGGAGTTTTTTTTTAGTGCTAGGAAGGAAAAAAAGGCTGGCAAAAAATGACAGAAATCCTACACCAACTGAAAACACTTCAGGAGTGGAGAGGCAGTCATTGACCTCCACTACAGAACAACAGATATTAATCCCAGTAAAGCCCCCCCACTAAATTCCATCAATATATCGACATTTATCATTGCAAACATACAGGGTCTAAAACCATCGACAAACAAAAAACCTTACATCAAGGGACTGTTCACGGGGTCAGATGCAATGTCTGCGGCTTTCACAGAGACCCACATAAAGGATCATTATGACAACGAAATATGGATCCCAGGTTATAACCTATTCAGATGCGACAGACTAAACAGGCAACAAGGGGTTGTTAGTCTGTACGTCACTTTGTCGTTCATTTGCTCAGAACTACTGAACACCTCAAATGATGTAGTTGAAGTTTGGGCAATTCCAGGAACAGTTCTGAAAATTGACCACTGTCTGGAAAATCTCCCAACTCCTGCCCCCAAACTTGAGACACCTAAAATGGAGAAGTGTTATAAATAGCTTTTTAGCAGAGATCACCCCAGGAGGCAGCTCAGATGAAAATTCACACACCCACACTAGCTACTAAATTCCTGCGCCAAAATCACCTTAAACCAGTAGATAATAGAGCCTATAAGACTAGAAAATACACTGGACCTCATCTTCACTAACAACGACGATCTGATACATAATATAACCGTATTAGAGACAATGCACACAGATCAAAACATAACAGAGGTATAGACATATATACGCAAGGCTCCTGCCCAGCAAAATGTGATCGTTATGAGGGTGTCTTCACAAAATTGAACGTCAGTAACAAAAACATATACTGAGAACAAGCCAAAAATTTCCTCAATGAAAGCTAGGAAATTATCCTAACAAGGAAAAAAATAACTCTGGCAGTTGAGATCTGCTCAAGGTACATTTCATTAAGAAAAAGAAAATGTAAACTAGAAAGAGAGAGATGTTCTCTATACAGACGAAGGCAAAGAATCGCAGTGCTGCTGATAGGAGCTGATATATCTGAAATACGAAGGGAGGCACTGGAGAAATACCAAATATAGAACTTAAGCTTAAGAAATCTTACAGGACACAAGAATCTCGGGAAGAACTTAATGCCATAATGGAAACTGAAAGAAACCCCAAATATTTCTTCTCTTATGCCATATCTAAGGCGAAAACAACAACCAGCATTGGACCGCTACTTAGTTGAGATGTGACCCACACAGATGACAGCAAAGAAATAAGTGAAATTCTGAAGTCCCAGTATGACTCAGTGCTCAACAAGCCATAACCACACTAAGGGTCGACAGTCTAAATTATTTTTTTATGACCTAGACCCAAAATTTGGTCATTTATCCTAACACCAAAAGACTTCGAAAAGGCAATTAATGCTATTCCCATGCACTCTGGACCAGGCCGGATTCGTGGAACTCCGTGTTCATCAAGAACTGCAAGAAGCTCCTGTCACGTGCCTTTAACATTCTATGTAGAGGTTGAATAGACACAGGAGGTCATCCCACAGTCAGTTTAAAGAACAGACATTGCCCCACAATACAAAGGTGGTAGTATAGCAGTTGCCAGGATCTACAGAGCAATTACATCTCATATAAAAATATTTGAATGGGTTCTAAGAAGCAAGATCGCCAACCACCTAGATGCCCATCACTTACATAACCCAGGGCAACAAGGGTTTACAGCAGGTCTCTCCTGCCTCTCTCAACTACTGGACCACTATGACGATGTTTTGGATGCTTTGGAAGATAAAGAAAATACAGACGTAGTATACACTGACTTTGCGACAGCCGTCGACAAGTGCGACCACAGTGTAATAGCGCACAAAATGCGTGATAAAGAAACAGCAGGAAAAGTTGGTAGATGGATCTATAACTTCCTAACAAACAGAATACAAATAATAATAAACAGAAAGTCAGAGCCGGCTACAGTGAAAAACTCTGTTCCTCATCCTTATGTCTGACAGAGATGTAAACCATAGCTCGGTGTCTTCCTTTGCGGATGACACCCGAATTGTCTTGACAGTGACCTCCATCGAAGACACCGCAAAACTCCAAACAGACATCAACCAAATCTTCAAATGGGCCACTCAGAACAATATGAAGTTCATTGAAGAGAAATTTCAACTATTCAGATATGGAAAGCTTGAGGAAATTAAAAGTGTATCTGGGTATAAAGCAAATTCTAACCATACAATAGAGCGGAAAAGTAATGTGAAGGACCTGGGAGTGATAATGTCAGAGGATCTTACCTTCAAAGACCACAACAATGTATCTACCACATCTGCTAGAAAAATGATAGGATGGATAATGAGAACCTTCAAAACTAGAGACGCCAAGCCCATGATGATTCTCCTCAAATCGCTTGTGCTCTCTAGGTTGGAATACTGCTGTACACTAACTACCCCCTTCAAGGCTGGCGGCATTGCAGACCTGGAGAGTGTACAAAGAACTTTCACGGCACACGTAAATACAATAAAGCATCGAAATTACTGGAGACTGTTGAAGTCCCTCGATAACATACACTTGGAAAATCCTAGAGCGATTAGTACCAAACTTGCACTCGAAAATCACTCCCTACGAAAGCAAAAGACTCGGCAGGAGATGCAACATTCTCCCATTGAAAAACAGAGGGATTAGAAATAGACCCCTGGCTGTCTTCAAGAAGGCGCTGGACAGGCACCTAAAGTCAGTACCTGATCAGCCGGGATGTAGTTCATACGTTGGCTTACGTGCGGCCAGCAGTAACAGCCTGGTTGATCAGACCCTGATCCACTACGAGGCCTGGTCTCAGACCGGGACGCGGGGGCGTTGGCCCCTGAAACCCTCTTCAGGTATACTCCAGGTAATTTGGTAATTTGCTGATGACACCAAAATAGGCCGTCCAATTCATTCTAATAAGGACACTAGAGCACTCCAGGATGATTTGAATAGACTGATGCTGTGGTCGGAGAAGTGGCAGATGCAGTTTAATATAGACAAATGCAAAGTTCTATATGTTGGACAGGACAATAACCATGCCACATATAAACTAAATATTGGACATCTTAATACTACTGTTTGCTAAAAGGATTTAGGAGTTCTGGTTAGCAGTAATCTAAAACCAAGACAACAGTGCATAAGTGTTTGCAATAAAGCTAACAGAATCCTTGGCTTCATATCTAGAAGTATAAATAATAGAAGTCCTCAGGTTGTTCTTCAACTCTGTATATCCTTGGTTAGGCCTCATTTAGACTATGCTGCTCAGTTCTGGTCACCGTATTACAGAATGGATATAAATGATCTGGAAAACGTACCGAGGAGGATGACAATGATGATCCCATTTATCAGAAATCTTCCCTATGAGGATAGACTGAGGGCCCTGAATCTGCTCTCTCTAGTAAGGCGTAGAATTAGGGGGGATATGATTAGGGTGTATAAATGGAAAACAGGAATAAATAAAGGGATGTAAATGGCATGTCGAAAATATCTAGCCAATACAGGACTCGCAGCAATGGTTTCAAGTAGGAAAAAATTCAGATTCAGGAAGGATATAGGGAAGCACTGGTTTGGTAATAGACTTGTGGATGAGTGGAACAAATTCCTCAGTACTGTCATAGAAGCCAAAACGTTGTGTAGTTTTAAAAATAGGTTGGATAAATACATGAGTGGATGTGGATTGGTATGAGTTGAACCTGACTAGCTTGTGCTACTAGGTCTGATGCCGTGCTCCTTCCTTAAGTGGATGTGACCTGACTGGGTGGGTCATTGGTCTAAGCGGGGGGTGACATGGGCCTGCTTTGCATGGGCCAGTAGGCCTGCTGCAGTGTTCCTTCTTTCATTTGTTCTTATGTTCTTTTTTTTATCTAATGGGACTAGTCTCGTTCCAAACCTTTGCACTTTCTCCAGTTTTCTGTCATGCTTGATCAGTTGTGGATTCTATACTGGTGCTGCACATTCCAACATGGCCCCGAAATATTCCATATATATAATGTCTACTTGATTAGGCTCCTGAAAGTTAATCCTAGGTTTGCTAGAAGCGTTTTTACGGCAGTTATTCAGTCATGTGCATGAGGTGGTGTCCTGGTTATAATGACCACCTGCAACAGTTTGCCTTCCGAGCTTCTACTCTGCAGTTTTTCCCCATTCTCAATCTTCATAACTCCATAATTACTTCTAGTAACCAATTCTCGGACCAGACATGAAGCTTATCCAGGTCTTTTTTGTAGACTTTCGTCGTGCTCAACTGCTTGTCTTCTCGTGAATTTCCCATCACATGTAAACAGGGATACCTCTGACTTTGTTTATTCCGTTTAGTCATTTATGAACTCTTGAAGTGCTTGGAACCCCACTCTTGAAGTGCTTGGAACCCCACTCTTGAAGTGCTTGGAACCCCACTCGTGTCCATTTCGACATCTATTATTTAACAATAATTCGTTGTCCCCGACCAGTAAAGTATTCCTTGATTCAGTGTAGCGCCTTCTGTCCTCCTGTGTCGTTAGGCCGATTTCCCTCAACCTTTCATCGTAGGACATTCCCCTTAGCTTTGGAACTAACCTTGTCGCAAACCTTTGCACTTTCTCTAATTTCTTAAAGTGCTTGACCCGGTGCGGGTTCCAAACTGGTGCTGCATACTCCAGTATGGGCCTGACGTACACGTTGTACAGTGTCTTGAAAGATTCCTTACTTGGGTATCGGAACGCTATTCTCAGGTTTGCCAGGCGCCCGTATGCTGCAGCGGTTATCTGGTTGATGTGTGCTTCCGGAGACATGCTCGGTGTTATACTCACCCCAAGATCTTTCTCTTGAGCGAGGTTTGCAGTCGTTGGCCACCTAGCCTATACTCCTTCTGCGGTCTTCTTTGCCCTTCTCCTATCTTCATGACTTTGCATTTGGCAGGGTTGAATTCGAGAAGCCAGTTGCTGGACCAGGTGTCCAGGCTTGAGTTTGCCTGTCCAGGTCTTTTTGAAGTCCTGCCTGATCCTCATCTGATATAATTCTCCTCATTAACTTTACATCATGTGTGAACAGGGACACCTCTGTGACGAGACCCCCGCTCGTCACAGGTGCCCACTGTGATACCTCATCACGTACCATGACTCGTTGTTGCCTCCCTGTCAGGCATTCTCTGATCCATTGCAGTGCCCTTTCCGTTATACGCGCGCGCGCGCGTGTGCGTGTGTGTGTGTGTGTGTGTGTGTGTGTGTGTGTGTGTGTGTGTGTGTGTGTGTGTGTGTGTGTGTACTCACCTAGTTGAGATTGAAGGGGTCGAGTCCAAGCTCCTGGCCCCGCCTCTTCACTGGTCACTACTAGGTCGCTCTCCCTGAACCTTGAGCTTTATCATACCTCTGCTTAAAGCTATGTGTGTGTGTGTTTGTGTGTACTCACCTAGTTGTGGTTGCAGGTGTCGAGTCATAGCTCCTGGTCCCGCCTCTTCACTGTGTGTGTGTGTGTACTCACCTAGTTGAGGTTGCAGGGGTCGAGTCCAAGCTCCTGGCCCCGCCTCTTCACTGGTCGCTACTAGGTCACTCTCCCTAAACCATGAGCTTTATCGTACCTCTGCTTAAAGCTATGTATGGATCCTGACTCCACTACATCGCTTCCCAAACTATTCCACTTCCTGACTACTCTGTGGCTGAAGAAATACTTCCTAACATCCCTTTGATTCATCTGTGTCTTCAACTTCCAACTGTGTCCCCTTGTTACTGTGTCCAATCTCTGGAACATCCTGACTTTGTCCACCTTGTCAATTCCTCTCAGTATTTTGTAAGTCGTTATCATGTCCCCCCTATCTCTCCTGTCCTCCAGTGTCGTCAGGTTGATTTCCCTTAACCTCTCCTCGTAGGACATACCTCTTAGCTCTGGGACTAGTCTTGTTGCAAACCTTTGCACTTTCTCTAGTTTCTTCACGTGCTTGGCTAGGTGTGGGTTCCAAACTGGTGCCGCATACTCCAATATGGGCCTAACGTACACGGTGTACAGGGTCCTGAATGATTCCTTATTAAGATGTCGGAATGCTGTTCTGAGGTTTGCTAGGCGCCCATATGCTGCAGCAGTTATTTGGTTGATGTGCGCTTCAGGAGATGTGCCTGGTGTTATACTCACCCCAAGATCTTTTTCCTTGAGTGAGGTTTGTAGTCTGTGTGTGTGTGTGTGTGTGTGTGTGTGTGTGTGTGTGTGTGTGTGTGTGTGCGCTCACCTAATTGTGGTTGCAGGGGTGAAGCCACAGCTCCTGGGCCCACCTCTTCACTGGTCGCTACTAGGATACTCTCCCTGCTCTATGAGCTTTATCACACTTCTTTTTAAAGCTATGTATGGATCCTGTCTCCACCACATCACTTTCCAGATTATTCCACTTCCAGACAACTTTGAAGAAATACTTCCTAACATCCCTGTGACTCACGTGAGTCTTCAACTTCCAACTGTGACCCCTTGTTGCTGTGCCCCATCTCCGGAACATCCTGTCTCTGTCCACCTTGTCGATTCCTCTAAGTGTTTTATATGTCGTTATCACATCATCCCTGTATCTCCTGTCCTCCAATGTCATCAGGTCGATTTCCCTCAACCACTCCTCGTAGGACATGCCCCTTAGCTCCGGGACTAACCTCACTGCAAACCATCGCACTTTGTTTAATTTAGTAACGTGCTTCGCCAGGGTAAGGTTCCAAACTGGTGCTGCATATTCCAATATGGGCCTGACGTACACGGTATAGAGTCCTGAAATATCGGTATGATATTATTAGGTTTTGTAGGCGCCCATATGATGCAGCAGTAATTTGGTTGATGTGTGCATCAGGAGATGTGTTCGGTATTATACTCACCCCTTGGTCCTTTTTCTTGAGTTAGGTTTGTAGTCATTGGCACCCTAGAATGTACTCTGCTTTTCCCCAATCTTCATGACTTTCCACTTGGTGGGACTGAACTCCAGAAGCCAGTTTCTGGACCAGGCCTACAGCCTGTCTAGTTCCCATTGTAGACCTGCCTGGGCTTCCTCTGATTGAATTCTCATTAACTTCATATCGTCTGCAAACAGAGACACTTTTGAGTATTTCTTCCGTTAAGTCATTCACATATACCAGAAACAGCATCGGTCCTAGGACCGACCCCTGTGGAACTACGCTCGTCACCGGCACCCACTCTGACACCTCGTCACGTACCATGACTCGCTGATGTCTTCCCATCAAGTAATCTCTGATCCTTTGCTGTGCCTTCCTTGTTGTCCCTGCCTGGTCCTCCTGCTTTTACACTAATCTCTTGTGTGGAACTGTGTCAAAAGCCTTCTGACAATCCAAGAAAACGCAGTCTACCCACCCCTCTCTCTCTTGTCTTACTGCTGTCACCTTGTCATAGAACTACAGTAGGTTTGTGACACAGGATTTCTCATTTCTGATTCCGTGCTTGTTGTCGTTGATAAGCTCATTTCTCTCTAGGTTCTCCACCACTCTTCTCCTGATAATCTTCCCCATAACTTTGAATATTGAATAATGAGGACCTGATAAGAGACAAAAGAATATCAAAAACAACTAATTCCAATCACAACCTAATCGAAGTCCAGACGTACATGCTTAGGGGTCCCGATCAGCAGAATGCATGTACCTGTGAAGGTGTCTTCACAGAATACAACTTCAACAACAAGAACATCAACTGGGACCAGGTAAACCATATCCTAAACGAAACATGTTGGGAAGATATCTTAAATAACATGAATCCAAACCAGTGCCTTGAAAGGATCAACTTCCTGGCAGCTGAAGCATGTTCTAGGCATATTCCCCTAAGAAAGAAGAGCAGGAGTAAACTGGAGAAAGACGCTCCCTCTACAGAAGACGACGAAGAGTCACTGAGCTCCTCAGGAGTGCTAGAATATCTGATAAATGAAAGGAGGTGTTGACCAGGGAAGTGGAAACTATCGAAATTAAATGACTCTTACAGGAACCAGGAGAGACAGGAGGAGCTTAAAGCTATTAGTGAAATTGAAAGAAATTCAAAATATTTCTTTTCATATGCCAAAAACAAGGCAAATACCACATCTAGTATTGGGCCCTTACTCAGACAGGATGGGACTTACACAGATGACAACAAGGAAATGAGTGAAATATTGAAATCCCAGTACGACTCTGTGTTTAGTGAACCACTAATCAGTCTGAGGATCGACAACCCAAATGATTTCATGAGCCTCGAAACTCCATAAATGTATGGCAGATTTCCAACATTACCCTAACTCCGATAGATTTCGAAAAGCCATTGACAACATGCCCATGCACTCAGCCCCGGGCCCAGACTCGTGGAACTCTGTTTTCATTAAGAACTGCATGAAATCCCTCTTGCGTGCCCTAAGTACACTATGGAGGAGGAGCTTGGATATGGGTGAAATTCCACAGTCACTTAAAACAAGGGATATAGCCCCGCTCCATAAAGGTGGCAGCAAAGCATTACCTAAGAACTATAGACCAATAGCTCTGACGTCCCACATCATAAAAATCTTTGAAAGAGTGCTAAGTAGCAGGATTGCAAATCACCTGGATTCCCAAAATCTACACAATCCAGGGCAACATGGGTTCAGGGCAGGTCGCTCCTGCCTCTCACAACTACTGGATCACTACGATATGGCCTTGGATGCACTGGAAGAAAATCAGAATGCAGATGTAATATACACAGACTTTGAAAACGCATTTGACAAATGCGATCATGGCGTAATAGCCAATAAAATACGTGCTAAAGGAATAACTGGGAAAGTGGGGAGATGGATTTTCAACTTCCTAACAAATCGAACACAGAGAGTAGTGGTCAACAGAGTTAAATCGGAGGCTGCCATAGTGAAGAGCTCTGTTCCACAAGGCACAGTACTCGCCCCCATCTTATTCCTCATCCTCATATCAGACAGATGTATACATCACAGCACCGTATCATCCTCTGCGGATGATACTAGGATCTGCATGAGGCTGTCATCTGCTGAGGACGCGGTTAACCTCCAAGAAGATACAAACAAAGTTTTCCAGTGGGCAACGGTAAACAATATGATGTTCAATGAGGACAAATTCCAACTACTCCGTTATGGAAAACTGGAGGAGATAATAACTAGAACAGAGTATGCTACAGACTCTGGCCATACAATAGAGCGGAAAAATAATGTAAGGGACCTGGGAGTAGTAATGTCTGAGGATCTCACTTTCAAGGATCACAACAGAGCCACGATCGCACGTGCAAAGAAAATGATAGAATGGATAATGAAAACGTTCAAAACGAGAAATGCCAAGCCAATGATGATCCTTTTCAAATCACTTGTTCTCTCTAGGCTGGAATACTGCTGTACATTAACATCTCCATTCAAAGCAGGTGAAATCGCAGATCTAGAGAGTGTACAGAGATCCTTTACTGCATGTATAAGTTTTGTCAAGCACCTTAACTACTGGGAACGCTTGGAAGCACTTGACTTGTACTCATTGGAATGCAGGAGGGAGAGATATATCATAATCTACACTTGGAAAATCCTGGAATTAATGATCCCAAATCTGCACACAGAAATCACTCCCTACGAAAGTAAAAGAGTGGGCAGGCGATGCAAAATGCCCCCAATAAAAAGTAGGGGCGCCATTGGTACACTAAGGGAAAACACCATAAGTGTCCGGGGCCCAAGACTGTTCAACAGCCTCCCATCAAGCATTAGGGGAATTGCCAATAAACCCCTGGCTGCCTTCAAGAGAGAGCTGGACAGATACCTAAAGTCAGTGCCGGATCATCCGGGATGTGACTCGTACGTTGGACTGTGTGCGGCCAACAGTAACAGTCTAGTTGATCAGGCCCTGATCCATCGGGAGGCCTGGTCATGGACCGGGCCGCGGGGGAGTTGATCCCCGGAATAACCTCCAGGTCAGTGACACTGGTCTGTAGTTTAATGCTATATGTCTGTCTCCTACATTTACTGTCTTTCATACTTCAGGTAGTCGCCCAGTGTCGATAGATGTTTTGAAGTTTGTTGTTAATGGCACACTTAGCACCTCTGCTCCCTCTCTCAGGACCCATGGAGAGATGTTATCAGGCCCCATCGCCTTTGAGGTATCTAGCTCGTTTAGTAGCCTCTTCACCTCCTCCTCGGTTGTAAGATGTCCTCTCTTGAGCAACTGTACCGGCAGCTGAAAGAGGAGCTTAGGGTTGCTAAGCTTGAGATACGGCGACTGACGGAGGAAAACAAGAAGATTCGAAGTCCTCAGATCAAGAGAGGAACCTAGTCAGTGGCCGGCCAACATGGAACAAAACTGAAAATCAAGAAGTCTGTTGGAGTGGCAGAAACAACGAAGATCCAGAAGATTGCTGTGGAGACTTCCAACCCATTTTCGGTGTTACCAGACGAATGTGGATTGTCTACTGGGAACGTCACAACGAGCACCAAGGGAGCATTGGCAGACGTGAGTGAGACATCCCTTGATACCCCAATGAAGACCACCAAGAACGTCACGACAAATTCCACAAATGAAGGTAAGAACATTGTTTTAGTTGGAGACAGTCAGGTTAAGTTTATGGATAGGACCTGTTGTCTTAGGGACAGGAAGAGGAGGCACAGGGTATGTTTTCCTGGGGCTGGGATGGGGAATATTGTTATCCGTCTGGACGACATCATGAAAGGTAATGGGAGCAATCCTATTATCTGTCTCAGTGCGGGAGACAACGATGTTGGCAGACGTAGGAGTGAGGACCTGATTAGCAAGTATAGGTCAGCAATAGAGATAATTAGGAAGAAGGGTGTAACCCTGTCATATGTGGTATTTTGCCAAGGAGAGGAGTTGGAAATGAATGGTTGTCCAGAGTAATTGGTGTCAATTGCTGTCTGGACAAATACTCTAAGGAAAATGCGGTAACATTCACTGACAAATGGGCCCTGTTCTATGGCAGAAATGACATGTATGCCAGGGATGGGGTTCACTTATCTAGGTGTGGGGTGGGAGCACTGGCCAACGCAGTGGAGGGAGCAGTTAGGTCTTTAAACTAGGAATAGTTAGTGGTATGGGTTTTGGCGGGAAAACAGTGAAGTCCCAGTGTAGTAATATTACGAGTTCTAGGGGAACTAGTAATAGGCGCAGTGAGGTGGATATTGGAAAGCCAGTGGCACTAATTGACAAGGACAGTAATAGGTTTAGTGAAAAAACAGATATGAGCAGGAAGGGTAAAGAGAAAGGAGAGTCTTTAAAATTACATTATGCTAATTGCCGTAGTGCTAGGAATAAGATGGATGAGTTGAGATTAGTTGCTAGTGCAGGTAAGATTTATGTATTTGCAATCACTGAGACATGGTTTAATTCCAAAAGTCGGGGCATGCCTGCGGAATGTCACATTCAGGGTTTTAAATTGTTCCAAGTAGATAGAAGTATCGGTAAGGGGGGTGGGGTGGCATTGTATGTCCGAGATCGCTTGAACTGTTGCATATAAACGGGTATTAAGTCTGAGGTAACACATACAGAGTCTGTCTGGATAGAATTTTCAGAGGGGCATAAAAAATTGATTCTAGGGGTGATATACCGTCCCCCAAACTTAGATAGGGACCATGGGAAATTACTGTGGGAGGAAATTGTTAAGGCCACAAGGCACGATAATGTAGTAATTCTAGGAGACTTTAACTTTAGTCATATTGATTGGAATTTCTTGACTGGGAATTTTAGAATCAAGTGACTTCTTAGTAATAGTTCAAGAATGTTTTTTGAAGCAGTTTGTGACAGAACCTACAAGGGGTAATAACCTGCTTGATTTGGTTCTGGCGAACAAGGAAACCCTTGTTAATAATTTAGAAATTAATGAGGAACTCGGCACAAGCGATCACAAATCAATTACCTTTAGCATATAATGGAAGTATGATAGTAGGGACAACTCAGTAACAGTTCCAGATTTTCGCTTAGCAGATTACAATGGGCTTAGAGAACACTTATCTGTTGACTGGGGTAACGAAGAGAGCTATCAACATGACAGTTTTCTGAACACTATACATGCTGCTCAAAGAACGTTTATCCCGTATAAAGAAATTACATCAAATAGAAATGACCCAAAATGGATGAATAATAGGCTGAAATCTCTACTAGGGCATAAAGGAATTTATAGGCCTATCAAAAGAGGTGAGGGTCATCTTATGAATCAGTACATTAATATTAAGAGGGACGTTAAAAAGGGGATAAGAAAAGCAAAAAGGGACTATGAAATTAAAGTTGCTAGGGATTCAAAAACTAACCCAAAAAGTTTTTTCCAGGTGTTTAGAACAAAAGTCAGAGATAAGATAGGTCCCCTTAAAAATAACTATGGGCATCTCACTGACAAAGAGAATGAAATATGCTCGATTTTAAATAATTATTTTCTCTCGCTTTTTACACAGGAAGACACTAACAATATTCCAGTAATTAATTTTTATAATGGGCTAAAAGATAAATTATGTAACATCACAGTCACTAGTGAAATGGTTGTGAAGCAGATAGACAGACTGAAGCAAAATAAGTCTTACCTAACAAAATAAGTCATCGGGTCCTGAGGAGGTTTTTTTAAGGGTTCTTAAGGAATGCAAAATGGAACTCTGTGAACCATTAATTAATATTTTTAATTTATCTCTTCAAACAGGTGTAGTGTCTGATATGTGGAAGATGGGTAATGTAATTCCTATTTTTAAAACAGGGGACAAGTCGTTACCGTCAAATTACCGCCCAATAAGCCTGACCTCCATTGTAGGCAAATTACTAGAGTCAATATCTGAGATTATAAGAAGCCATCTCGATAAGCATAGCTTGATTAATGATACTCAGCATGGATTCACGAGAGGCCGTTCTTGTCTAATTTATTAACTTTCTTCAGTAGAGCTTTAGAGGCTGTTGATCACGATAAAGAATTTGATATTATTTACTTAGACTTTAGTAAGGCTTTTGATAGAGTTCCGCACCAAAGACTGTTAAAGAAAGTGGCAGCTCATGGCATTGGGGGAAAAGTGCTCTCGTGGATCGAGTCATGGCTCACAGACAGGAAGCAGAGAGTGTCCATAAATGGGGTTAAATCCGAGTGGGGATCTGTAACAAGTGGCGTTCCACAGGGATCAGTCTTGGGCCCGTTGTTTATAATATATATCAATGATCTTGATGAGGGTATTACTAGTGATATGAGCAAATTCGCCGATGACACAACGATAGGTAGGATAATTAATTCAAACATAGATATCAGGGAACTTCAGGAGGATTTAGACAAACTCAATACCTGGTCAGCAAAGTGGCAGATGCAGTTCACTGTAGATAAATGCAAGGTTCTGAAGTTCGGGAGTGTCCACAACCCTAGCACTTATAAGTTAAATAATGTAGAACTTAGCCATACAGATTGTGAAAAGGACTTGGGGGTTATGATAAGCAGTAGCCTTAAACCAAGACAGCAATGCATAAGCGTGCGTAATAAGGCAAACAGATTACTGGGATTTATATCAAGAAGTGTAAGCAACAGAAGTTCAGCGGTTATATTACAACTTTATACATCATTAGTAAGGCCTAACCCAGATTATGTAGCCCAGTTCTGGTCCCCATATTACAGAATGGACATAAATTCGTTAGAAAACATTCGGCGTAGAATGACTAAATTAATACATAGCATTAGAAATCTTCCTTATGAAGAAAGATTGAAGACTCTTAAATTACATACAGTTGTTAGACAAAGAATGAGGGGAGACCTGATCGAAGTGTATAAGTGGAAGATAGGTATTAATAAAGGGGATATTAATAAGGTCTTGAGGATATCTCTCCAAGAGAGAACCCGCAGTAATGGATTCAAATTAGACAAGTTTAGATTTACAAAGGATTTAGGAAAGTATTGGTTTGGAAATAGGGTAGTTGATGAGTGGAACAGTCTACCTAGTTGGGTTATTGAGGATAAAACCTTGGGTAGTTTCAAATTTAGGTTGGATAAATGCATGAGTGAGAGGGGTTGGATTTGAGTGGGACTTGCATATGAGTGGATAGGGTTAACAGAGCTTATTTCTTGGGTGGCATTGAAAATTGGTTGGGTAAATGTTTTGTTATTGGGATTGATTGTAAAGGACCTGCTTAGTATGGGCCAACAGGCCTGCTGCAGTGTTCCTCCCTTCTTATATTATTAAGTATTGTGTCCAGCACTTGATGGTGTCCCCCACCTCTTCTTTCTGGAGTCCCTTCTGTCTCTTCTGTGAATACTTATTGAATCTCATGTTGAGCTCCTCACTGTGATCTCCCATCCTTCCTTCATCAATGTGTGTGTGTGTGTGTGTGTGTGTGTGTGTGTGTGTACGTACTCACCTATTTGTTGTTGCAGGAGTCGAATCATAGCTCCTGGCCTTGCCTCTTCGCCGGTTGCTACTAGGTCCTCTCTCCCCCTGCTTCCTGAGCTTTATCAAACCTCATCTTAAAACTATGTATGGTTCCCGCCTCCACTACGTCACTTTCTAGGCTATTCCACTGCCTGGCAACTCTGTGACTGTAGAAATACTTCTTAACATCCCTTTGACTCATCTGAGTCTTCAACTTCCAAGTGTGACCCCCTGTTTCTGTTCACCTTGTCTATTCCACGCAGTATTTTACATGTCGTTATCATGTCTTCTCTAACCCTTCTGCCCTCCAGTGTCTTCAGGTCGACTTCCCTTCACCTTTCTTCGTAGGACAATCCCCGTAGCTCTGGAACTAGCCTTGTTGCAAACCTTTGCACCTTCTCTAATTTCCTGACGTGCTTGACCATGTGTGGGTTCCAAACTGGTGCTGCTTACTCCAGTATGGGCCTGACGTACACGGTCTACAGTCTTGAGCGATTCCTAATTTATCGGAATGCTATTCTCAGGTTTGCCAGGCGCCCATATGCTGCAGCAATTATCCGGTTGATGTGTGCTTCCGGAGACATGCTCGGTGTTATACTCACCTCAATATCTTTCTCCTCGAGCGAGGTTTGCAATCTTTGACCACCTAGCTTATACTCTGTGGTCTTCTTTACCCTTCCCCGATCTTCATAACTTCGCATTTAACGGAGTTAAACTCGAGGAGCCAGTTCCTGGACCAGGCTTGCAGCCTGTCCAGGTCTCTTTGTAGTCCTGCCTGATCCTCATCCGATTTAATTCCCCACATAAACTTCACACCTGCAAACAGGAACAATTCTGTGTTTATCCCTTCTGTTATGTCATTCACATGTACCAAATACAGCACTGGTCCTTAGACTAACCCCTGTGGAACCCAGTTGTCACAGACGTCCAGTCTGATACCTCTTCACGTACCATATCTCGTTGTTCCCTCCCTTTCAGATATTCTATGATCCATTGCAGAGCTCTTATGTGTGTCTGTGCGAGTGTACTCGCTTATTTGTACTCGCCTATTTGTGGTTGCAGGGGTCGAGACTCGGCTCCTGGCCCCGCCTCTTCAGTGATCACTACTAGGTCTTCTCTCTCCCTGTTTCATGAGCTTCATCATACCTCATCTTAAAGCTATGTATGGTTCCTGCCTCCACTACATCACTTGAGAGACTGTTCCACTTCCTAACAACTCTATGACTGAATAAATACTTTCCTTTGGCTCATCAGAGTCTTCAACTTCTAATTGTGATCCCTTGTTTCTGTGTCCCATCTCTGGAACATCCTGTCTGTCCACCTTAACTATTCCTCGTTATCATGTCTCCTCTAACCCTCCTGTCCTCCAGTGTCGTCAGGCCGATTTCCCTTAACCTTTCATCGCAGAACATTCCCTATAGCTCTGCAACTAGTCTTGTTGCAAACCTTTGCACTTTCTCTAATGTCTTGACGTGCTTGACTAGGTGTGGGTTCCAAACTGGTGCTGCATACTCCAATATAGGCTTGTCGTACATGGTGTGTGTGTGTGCGCGCGCGCGTTCGTTCAAGCGCGTACGTAAATGCAGTTAGAAGTGCATATGTGCATTCATGAACGTGTATGCACGTGTGTACGCGCGCCCGATCGTGTACGTGCATTTACGTGGATATACACAATTGCGTGCTTGGCTGAAAAGATAAACTCACGTCTGACACATGACTGGCACTGCCAGCAGTGAGCCGATGCTAAACTCACGTCTGACACATGACTGGCACTGCCAGCAGTGAGCCGATGCTAAACTCACGTCTGACACATGACTGGCACTGCCAGCAGTGAGCCAGAACTGATACACCATGATACATGGTGAGTTGCAAGGCAAGTGATCTCCAGTTGCTTCTCAGTTACGGAATATAATGAGGCAGCTGCCAGCATCACTTTCACCTGTAAGATGACAGGGAGGAAACCTCAGTTAGGAGCTGGAAACTGAAGATTCTGACCAGGGAGGGTGAGACAGAAGGGAGGGTGACAAGGAGACAGGAGGGAGGGTGACACGGAGACAGAAGGGAGGGTGACACGGAGACAGGAGGGAGGGTGACACGGAGACAGAAGGGAGGGTGAAACGGAGACAGAAGGGAGGGTGAAACGAAGACAGAAGGGAGGGTGAAACGGAGACAGAAGGGAGGGTGAAACGGAGACAGAAGGGAGGGTGAAACGGAGACAGAAGGGAGGGTGAAACGGAGACAGAAGGGAGGGTGAAACGGAGACAGAAGGGAGGGTGAAACGGAAACAGAAGGGAGGGTGACACGGAGACAGAAGGGAGGGTGAAACGGAGACAGAAGGGAGGGTGACACGGAGACAGGAGGGAGAAAAGAGAAGAGAGGGAGATGGAAAGAGAAGATAGGGAGGAGAAGAGAGGGAGAAGGGAGAAGAGAGGGAGAAAGAGAAGGGAGAAGGAGAGAAAGAAAAGTTTGAGAAATGGGAGGGACATTGAGAACGAGAGGGAGAGACAAGAGAGTAAGGAAATAGAAGTTAAGGGAGAAGAAAACAAACAGGATAGGGAAGAGAGAAGAGAGGGAAAGAAAAAGATAAAAGAGAAAGAGAGGTAGAAGAGAGAGCAGTTTCACTGAGGTGCTGTGACAACATTTGTGAAAGAAGGTCGTGAAAAGTACTGAGAAAAGTACTGAGAAAAGTACTGAGAAAAGTACCGAGAAAAGTACCGAGAAAAGTACAGAGAAAAGTACCGAGAAAAGTACCGAGAAAAGTAGAGAGAAAAGTACCGAGAAAAGTACCGAGAAAAGTACAGAGAAAAGTACCGAGAAAAGTACCGAGAAAAGTACCAAGAAAAGTACAGAGAAAAGTACCGAGAAAAGTACAGAGAAAAGTACCGAGAAAAGTACCGAGAAAAGTACAGAGAAAAGTACAGAGAAAAGTACCGAGAAAAGTACCGAGAAAAGTACCGAGAAAAGTACCGAGAAAAGTACCGAGAAAAGTACCGAGAAAAGTACCGAGAAAAGTACTGAGAAAAGTACTGAGAAAAGTACCGAGAAAAGTACCGAGAAAAGTACCGAGAAAAGTACCGAGAAAAGTACTGGCAAAAGGAATATTATTATTGATGTTATAAACTTGGTTGATGTAGCGGCCACATTAATGGAAATAATTCATCAACCAAAATATTTATTTCTTATAAAAAAAAAGTCTATATTAAAATGTAAAAGAATTAGAGAAACTTTTACATGAGATAATGAACGACTTTCCTGGAGTGACACCATTATTATTATATTACTAAAATGTACTTAAATCTTAACTTCAAATTTAATAGTTATAAGAGATATGATTACTGAAACACAACACGACATAAATTACTGAAACACAACACGACATAAATTACTGAAACACAACACGACATAAATTACTGAAACACAACACGACATAAATTACTGAAACACAACACGACATAAATTACTGAAACACAACACGACATAAATTAACTGAAACACAACACGACATAAATTACTGAAACACAACACGACATAAATTACTGAAACACAACACGACATAAATTACTGAAACACAACACGACATAAATTACTGAAACATAACACGACATAAATTACTGAAACATAACACGACATAAATTACTGAAAGACAAGAACACGACATAAATTACTGAAACGCAAGAACACGACATAAATTACTGAAACGCAAGAACACGACATAAATTACTGAAACACGAGAACACGACATAAATTACTGAAACACGAGAACACGACATAAATTACTGAAACACGAGAACACGACATAAATTACTGAAACACGAGAACACGACATAAATTACTGAAACACAAGAACACGACATAAATTACTGAAACACAAGAACACGACATAAATTACTGAAGCACAAGAACACGACATAAATTACTGAAACACAAGAACACGACATAAATTACTGAAACACAACACGACATAAATTACTGAAACACAAGAACACGA
>NC_069443.1:38022015-38034515 GCF_026875155.1 Cherax quadricarinatus | reverse complement strand
GTAGTAGCAGCAGCAGTAGTAGTAGTAGTAACAGCAGCAGTAGCAACAGCAGCAGCAGCAGCAGCAGTAGTAGTAGTAGTAGTAGCAGCAGCAGCAGCAGTAGTAGTAGTAGTAGTAACAGCAGCAGTAGCGACAGCAGCAGTAGCAACAGCAGCAGTAGTAGTAGTAGTAACAGCAGCAGCAGTAGTAGTAGTAGTAGCAGCAGTAGCAACAGCAGCAGCAGTACTAGTAGTAGCAGCAGCAGTAGTAGCAGCAGCAGTAGTAGTAGTAGCAGCAGCAGCAGTAGTAGCAGCAGCAGCAGTAGTAGCAGCAGCAGTACTAGCAGTAGTAGTAGTAGTAGCAGCAGTTGTAGCAGTAGCAGTTGTAGCAGTAGTAGTAGCAGCAGCAGCAGTACTTGTAGTAGTGGTAGTAACACTAGCAGCAGTAGTAATAACAGTAGGAGTAGCAGTAGTTGCAGTAGCAGTAGTAACAGCAGCAGTAGTAGTAGTAGTTGTAGTAGTAGTACTTGTAGTAGTAGTAATACTAGTAGTAACAGTAGGAGCACCACCAGTAGCAGTAGTAACAGTAGCAGTAGTAGCATTGGAAGTATATCATTGTTGCTATATAATGCCTGGGTTTATTCTTCTGAGAAGAACTGTTGCTAACACTTCTTAAATGACAAAACTGTCTTTATTCTCTTCGTGTTTAAAATGACGATTCGAGATGATTCCAGGTATTTATATTTGCGGAAACTGAGTTCTTAAATCACAAGTCGGGCGTCGTTAAATTTCATCAAATGGTTGGCGGAATTCCGGTGTTGAACACATGCGTTGTTCTAGATACGGTTCCTGCGTGCATTAATATATTCAAGGTGACGTGTCGAGGGTTGGCGAACCAGGAAGACGCCACGAAATACGTCTCAAAGAACATACTAATGCACGCATTAACTATGAATAACTATTGTGAAAAAATAGTGAAATCCCAAGCACGTTCGTGATATCCTTGATAATGTGAGAAATCACGAAAGCACTTGGAATTTCACTATTTTTTCACAGTAGTTATTCTGAATGTTGTGATGCCACATGTTTACGGTGATCTTATTGCTTATATACTCTGTGCTTCTCTATTGTTTGCAACGCCTTGACAAAGCTCCTGGTGAGCGAAACGTTGCTGCAATGAAATGTTGCATTAGTTACACATGTGCCCTTTTACCTAGCTCATATTATAGTGGTAAGATACATAGGCAACAGTTAGGCATATTTAATCCGATACGTATCGCCTACACAGTAGACTTCTTCAGTCGAGTACAGAAAGTAGGCAGAAGCAGTAAGAATGTGAAGATGATGTAATCAGTCCATTACCAATGGAGTTGAAGAATTAAGGTTGTCAGTCCCTCAGCTACAACTTCTACTGCTGCTACCAACGATACTATTGTGCTGTCTACCTGTCTACCACAACTACAATTATTCTGTCTACCACAACAACTATTACAATGTCTCCCACAACTACTACCATTACTGCTACAACTATTGTATTACCACTACTTCTACTAGCACCACTACTACCCCTGCTACTGCTTATTCTTTGACTACCATCACTACTATTGCTACTACTTCTGTTGCTATCATTATTAATATTACTACTACTACTACCACTAATACTGCCACTCCTTCAACTACCTCCCCTCTCCCCTCTCCCCTCTCCCCTCTCCCCCTCCCCTCTCCCCCTCCCCTCTCCCCCTCCCCTCTCTCCCTCTCGGTATTCTGGAACTCAACGCTGTTTTTCGACTCTGTTACGACTTCACAATGGTCAAGGACAGACCCAAACGTCCTCATAAATGGTGGTAATTTGTGACTCCAGGGATTTTCCTCCAGGGAATCTAAACTGGATGTTGTTCTCTTCCAGTTCTGTTCTTATTTTTCCAGGCTTCCTTCAACGCCCATATATTTCTGAAAGTATATTCTGTATTACCATATTTGCAGTGTAATTGACGTAACTGGTGCCACACTGCTATACTTAATTATATCTTCTTATTGTGATATATATGATAAATTGAGTATAGTATTTTTAAGAACAGTATAGTTTAAATTTTTCTCGAAATGCTAAGTATTCTTTGGCTCTTCAGTCTACTGTATGTTCAAAAATTTAGGTTGGGGTCCCAATCATATGTAGCATCTTGCCTAGAAGGGGAGTAGGAAATGAATGGTTGTCTAGGGCAATTGGTGTAAATTGCTGGATAGATAGATACTGCAAGGAACTTGCAATCCCATTCATTGACAACTGGAACAACTTTTATGGCAAACATGATATGTATGCAAGGGATGGGGTACATCTCTCTGGGGCTGGGGTGGTAGCACTTGCAGACTCGATTGAGAAGGCCATTGGTGAAATGCCTGTGATTTTAAACTGATAGAAGATAGAGGTATGGGTGTGTGTGTGGGAAACAAGCAGGTTGCAACACTAGGGTTGGAAACAGTAAATGTATAAAAGGCATTCAGCATGAAGTTATAAAAAAAGACAATAGATCAGGTCAGCAAACAAAGGGGGACAGCAGAGGGCAGCAAGGGACTAGCTCCCTTAAGGTTTACTATACTAATAGCAGGAGTGTAAGAATTAAGATAGATGAGCTAAGATTAATTGCAAGTGCAGGAAACAGATATTATTGCTATAACAGAGACCTGGCTCAATCTGAAAGATAGAGAGATGCCCTCTGAATGTCACATACAAGGCTATAAATTATTCCACACTGACAGGGTCAACAGGAAGGGTGGTGGAGTAGCGATGTATGTCAGAGACAATTTAAATTGTTGTGTTAGACAAGATATAAAATTAGAAGCGTCAGCCACTGAATCTGTTTGGTTACAGCTTCTCGAGGGCCGAGAAAAACTAATTTTGGGTGTGATTTACAGGGCCCCAAATCTTGATAGGGAGTGCAGTAAACTTCTATGGGACGAAATTCGTAAGGCATCTACATACGAAAATGTTGTGCTAATGGGAGATTTCAACTATAGACAGATTGACTGTAGCAATTTGACAGGAAATTTAGAGTCAGATGACTTTCTTGATACGATCCAGGATTGTTTTTTAAAACAGTTTGTGACAGAGCCAGCTAGGGGAAATAACCTCCTTGACTTGGTTCTTGCCAGTAGGGAAACACTAATTAATAATCTTGAGGTTAATGATGAGCTTGGGGAAAGTGATCACAAATCACTCAGTTTTAATATATCATGGAATTCTCCTAATAATGGCAATCAAGTCTCTGTCCCTGACTTTCGTTTGGCTGATTTCATAGGACTGAAAAATTACTTAGGTGGGCTGAACTGGAATGACCTGACTAAGGATCAGATAGGTGGTGATGGTTACCGATATGACGCTTTCCAGGGCATAGTTCTAGCTGCTCAGTCAAATTATGTTCCAAATAGGGAAATCAGATCTAACAAAAATTATCCTAAATGGATGAACAATAGATTAAAATATCTGATTGGTCAAAAGAGGCATATATAGGCAAATCAAAAGAGGAGAGGGGCAATTAAGAAATCGATATATTCAGTTAAAGAGAGAAATAAAAAAGGGAATTAGAAAAGCAAAAAGAGATTATGAGGTTAAAGTTGCAAGAGAATCGAAGACTAACCCAAAAGGATTCTTTCAGGTATACAGAAGTAAGATCAGGGACAAGATAGGCCCACTCAAAAGTTCCTCGGGTCAGCTCACTGACAGTGATAAAGAAATGTGTAGAATTTTTAACACATACTTCCTCTCAGTTTTTACACAGGAGGATACCAGCGATATTCCAGAAATGATAAATTAGTAGAACAGGACGATAATAAACTGTGCACGATTAGGGTCACAAGTGACATGGTCCTTAGGCAAATAGATAAATTAAAACCTAACAAATCCCCAGGCCCTGATGAACTGTATGCAAGGGTTCTAAAGGAATGTAAAGAGGAGCTTAGCAAACCTTTGGCTAATCTTTTCAACATATCACTACAAACTGGCATGGTGCCAGATAAGTGGAAAATGGCAAATGTGATACCTATTTTCAAAGCAGGTGACAGGTCCTTAGCTTCGAACTATAGACCAATAAGCCTAACCTCCATAGTGGGAAAATTTATGGAATCAATAATTGCCGAGGCAGTTCGTAGCCACCTTGAAAAGCATAAATTAATCAACTAATCTCAGCATGGGTTTTACAAAGGGGCGTTCCTGCCTTACGAATTTATTAACTTTTTTCCTAAGGTATTTGAGGAGGTAGATCATGGTAATGAATATGATATTTGTATATGGACTTCAGTAAGGCTTTTGACAGGGTCCTACATCAGAGACTATTGAGGAAAATTAAAGCACATGGAATAGGAGGAGAAATTTTTTCCTGTAGAGGCATGGTTGACAAATAGGCAGCAGAGAGTTTGCATAAATGGGGAGAAATCAGAGTGGGGAAGCGTCACGAGCGGTGTTCCACAGGGGTCAGTGTTGGGCCCCCGGCTGTTCACAATCTACATAAACGACATAGATGAGGGCATAAAGAGCGACATCGGCAAGTTTGCCGATGACACCAAAATAGGCCGTCGAATTCATTCTGACGAGGACATTAGAGCACTCCAGGAAGATTTGAATAGACTGATGCAGTGGTCGGAGAAGTGGCAAATGCAGTTTAATATAGACAAATGCAAAGTTCTAAATGTTGGACAGGACAATAACCATGCCACATATTAACTAAATAATGTAGATCTTAATATTATGGATTGCGAAAAAGATTTAGGAGTTCTGGTTAGCAGTAATCTAAAACCAAGACAACAGTGCATAAGTGTTCGCAATAAAGCGAATAGAATCCTTGGCTTCATATCAAGAAGCATAAATAATAGAAGTCCTCAGGTTGTTCTTCAACTCGATATATCCTTGGTTAGGCCTCATTTAGACTATGCTGCTCAGTTCTGGTCACCGTATTACAGAATGGATATAAATGCTCTGGAAAATGTACAAAGGAGGATGACAAAGTTGATCCCATGTAAACCATGCCCCCGGCCGGGATTGAACCCGCGGTCATAGAGTCTCAAAACTCCAGCCCGTCGCGTTAGCCACTAGACCAGCTATTGTGGCTAGCTGGTCTAGTGGCTAACGCGACGGGCTGGAGTTTTGAGACTCTATGACCGCGGGTTCAATCCCGGCCGGGGGTATGGTTTATTTGCAATCGTGTCATTACGATTTCTTGAGTCTTGATCCCATGTATCAGAAACCTTCCCTATGAGGATAGACTAAGGGCCCTGAATCTGCACTCTGTAGAAAGACGTAGAATTAGGGGGGATATGATTGAGGTGTATAAATGGAAGACAGGAATAAATAAAGGGGATGTAAATAGTGTGCTGAAAATATCTCGCAGCAATGGTTTTAAGTTGGAAAAATTCAGATTCAGGAAGAATATAGGAAAGTACTGGTTTGGTAATAGAGTTGTGGATGAGTGGAACAAACTCACACGTACAGTTATAGAGGCCAGAACGTTGTGTAGTTTTAAAAATAGGTTGGATAAATACATGAGTGGATGTGGGTGGGTGTGAGTTGGACCTGATAGCTTGTGCTACCAGGTCGGTTGCCGTGTTCCTCCCTTAAGTCAATATGACCTGACCTGACTAGGTTAGGTGCACTGGCTTAAGCCGGTAGGAGACTTGGACCTGCCTCGCATGGACTAGTAGGTCTGCTGCAGTGTTCCTTCCTTCTTATGTTCTTATGTTCTTAAATATTATAGCGAACTGACTTAGCAAAAGTTCCAAGGAATTGCTCCTTAAAACCCTTAAAAATTTTAAAAAAAGGAGGGGTTTATAAGGGGGAGGGGTAGGGGAGGTTTAGGGGGGAGGTTTTGGAATTGTGAAATTCCCCATTTCCCCAAATTGGAAATGTTAAAAGGGGGGGGGGAAAAGGTCAAGAAGGGGAAAAAAAACACGAAAAAAAAAACACACAGGGTTGGCCGAGGGGGGCCCCTTTCCCCCCCCGCAACCTTTTCCTTAGGGTGGGGGAATAAAGAAAGGGGCAGGAACTGACCAGGAAAAAAAACCCCCCGGGTCCATCCACCCCCCCCCACCAATGGAGAGGTGAGTTCCCCCGGTTGATGCTATACTGCTGCTACTAATGATGAAACGGGTTACTGCTACTGATGATGCTAGTGCTGCCTAATGCTACTGATGATGCTACTGCTTTTTGTGTTCTGATGTGTGTTGCTGCTACTGCTTTTGATGATGCTACTTTCTCTGGGGGGTGAAATGTTGCTATGCTAATGAGTTTTGTGCTTTAGGGGCTACGTGATGTAGTGTGCTACTGCTACTGATGATGCTTCTGTCTGGAGATGCTAGTGCTGTACTGTACTGATGTGCTAGTGCTTTTAGTGTATGAGATGTAGTGCTGCTTTCTGCTATGTTTATGCTGTGCTTTTGATGATGCTTGTGTTTCTCCTTGGGTTTCTGATGGGTGTAGTGCTTTTTACTGGAATGATGATGCTGTGTACTGATGCTGTGCTGCTACTGCTATGTGTTGGGTAGTGTGTAGTGTAAAGATGATGCTAGTGCAATGATGATGTATGCTTAAAGCTATGCGCTAGTGCTTTCTGATGATGCTAGTGCTTCTAGTGCTATGATGTTGGGGAGTGTTATTGAAAAGGGGTTTTACTGATGGGTGCTACTGCTATGGGAAAAGTGCTAGTGTGTAAATGCCCATGATGCTGCTAGTGCTTTTTGATGTGTAGGGCTATGATGATGCCCACTGATGATGTACTGCTATGATGGTGCTCCCGATATGCTAGTGCTGCCCCTGGGTACTGATGATGCTAGTGCTGCTATGTTAAATGATGATGCTAGTGTGTACTGTATGATGATGCTAGGCTACTGATGAGCTACTGAGGTTTCTTTGTGCTACTGATGTGCTATGATGATGCTAATGCTATTGTGATGCTATGCTTTCTTTATGATGTACTGCTATATTTATGTTTTGTACTGATGATGTTGGCTGCTAGTGCTTTCTGATGATGCTAGTGCTACTGATGGGGGGGTATGATGTTTTTTGCTACTGTGCTAAATGCTGCTATGTTCCCCATGTGTAGTGCTGCATGCTACTGAAGATGCTATGCTAAATGATGATACTACTGCTATGATGATACTACTGCTCTGATAATTACTGCTACGATGATTACTGTATGATGTTTTCTAGTGTGGTACTGGGTATGATGATGTACTGCTTCTGTGTTTCTGTGTTTGCTTCGCCTACTGATGAGCTAGTGTAATGTGATGCAGTATGAAAGTTTCTAGTGCTGCTATGCTACTGATGATATACTGATGATGTACTGGGTGATTTTAAATGCTGCTACTGCTCTGATTTATGCTAGTGCTGCTACTGATGCTGCTGGTGCTTTCTGTTTATGTACTGATTTATGCTGTGGGTGCTACTGCATTGCTACGTTTCTGAAAGGGGTGTAGTGCTGGTACTGCTACTGATTGTTTTGCTGTGATGATGTAGGGGCTTTCTACTGCTCCCGATGCTACTGTACTGATGATGGTAGTGCTGCTACTGTATGTTTATGTAGGGGCTGCTACTGTTCTTTATGTTGGGTGTGTGTTGTACTGATGTTTCTAGTGTTTCTATGCTTAAAGGAAAGGGTACTATTAAAGATGGTCTGCTAATTTGGGGATGCTGGTGTACTCTATTTGTGCTAGTGCTGCTTCTGCTAGATGTTTCTAGTGGGTTTCTTCTGTACTGGGGATGTAGGGGCTGCTTTTTGCTACTGATGATGCTAGTGCTAATGTGTTTCTAGTGCTGCTACTGCTAATGATGGGGGCTTTCTGCTACTGTTTAAGTAGTGCTACTGGGTGCTTTGATTACTGCTTGATGGGTGCTAGGCTGCTACTGCTACTGATGATGCTAGTGCTACTGATTTCTAAATTTTTTCTGCTACTGTACTGATGACGTAGTGTGCTACTGCTACTGATGATGCTAAGGGTGTTTTTGGGTCCCCATGTGCTTAAATGTTTCTGAAGTGTGCTGCTATGCTACTGATGATGCTAGTGCTACTGATGATGCTGGTGCTGTACTGCTATGATGATGTAGTGCTGCTATGTACTGTTTATGCTATGCTATGATGATGGGTTTGTGCTTTCTACTGTATGGTGATGCTGTTTCTACTGATGATGCTAGTGCTGCTACTGCTATGATTATGCAGTGCCCGTTTCTGTACTGGGTGATGCTAGTGCTGCTTTGCTATGTGATGCTGTGCTACTGATGATGCTAGTGCTGCTACTTTCTTTTGATGATGCTAGTGCTATGATGATGCTGTGCCCCCCACCCCCCCCCCGATGCTACTGATGTACTTTTTTACTGATGATTAGTGCGCTACTGTACTGGATGCTAGTGTACTGATGTAGTGTGCTATTTCAATGATACGCCAGTGCTGCTACTGTTGATGAGGGTAGGCCCGCTATGCTAATTTATTGTGCTAAGTTTCTATGCGTATGCTAGGGTTTTGTGTTTTGAGTTTCTTGGGTGCTCTGCTACTGTTTATGCTATTGGGTATTTGTTCTGGTGTGCTCCCGCTTTCTGATGGGTTTCTTTGTCGCTTTTGCCCATGTGATGCTAGGGTTTTGATGATGCTAGTGCCTGCTATGTTTGATGATGGGTAGGCTACTGATGATGCTAGGTGCTTTGCTACCTGTCTATTTTATGATGTTCTAGTGCTTTTTTCCGGGCTATTTCTACTGATGATGTAGTGCTGTTTGGTTTCGGGTGATTCTAGTGCCTAAAATTTTATGGATGGGTTTTGCTGCTATGCTACTTTTATGTGGGTACTGGTTTTTCTTTTTTTTGGGGGGGTGTTTTGTACTGAAGATGCTAGTGCTACTATGCTACTGATGGCTTGCTAATGATGCTAGTGTGCTTTTGCTATGTGTTCTTGTGCTACTGATGTAGGGGCTGCTACTTTCTACTGATGAGTAGTGCTGCCCACTGCTACTGATGATGCTATGCATAATGTTTGATGCTTGCTACTGGGGATTTCTAGTGCTTTCTACTGTTCTGATGGGTGCTAAATGCTACTGATGATTTCTGGTTTCTGTATGCCTTTTGATGATGCTAGTGCTGTTACTGCTACTGGATGGGTTTTTGTTCCTGGGATGTGCTACTGTACTTTATGATGCTGTGCTGCTCTGCCTTTCGATTTATGCTAGTGTACTGAAGTAGTGTGCTACTGTTCTGGGTGATTTGGGGCTGTATGCTATGATGGCTAGTGCTACTGAAGCAATTCCCCGCTACTTTTCTGAGATTGCTAAGTCTGCTCTGCTATGTGATGCTAGGGGATTTTTGCTAGTGCTGCTACTTTTCTACTGCGGGATATAGGTGCTGGGTGTGCTAGATGTTTTTGCTACTGAGGATCTTTTGCTACTGATGATTACTGTTTCTGATGATGCTTTTGCTGTACTGGTATTTATGATTATGTACTGATGATTCTAGTGCTTCCTACTCTATGATGATGCCCCTTTTCTATGATGATTTCTCTGCTATGATGATACTTCTGCTTTCTTGGGGGTTGGTTTCTCGGGCTACTTTTATGATGCGTGTGTGCTTTCTGGTTTCTGATGATACTACTGCTACTGATGATAAAAGTCTCCCACTAATATGCTTTGCTACTCCCAGTGATGATGCCCCCTTTGGCCTTTCTTTTTTTTGTGATTTTTTGCACTGTTTGTGGGATTTCCACTGCTTACTATATGCCCCGCGTTACCGCTATGATGATGCCACTGCTACTTTCGAGGGATGATGCTTAAGGACTGCTAGGTGATGCCAAATGCTACTGATTTATGGCTACTGTATGGGGTATGATTTATGCCCTGTACTGATTTATGCCACTGCCCAGTGATGATGCCACTGTTGATGATGCCAATGCTACCCGATGATGCCCCTGCTACTGATGTTTTCCACTGTTTTTGTTGCCATGCTGTGATGATGCATGCTATGATGAAAGCCCCTGCTTTTGAAGATTTCACTGCTATGATGATGCCAATGCCCTTTATGATGCCACTGCTACTGGGTGATGCCCTGTATGATTTAAGCATGCTAAAGGGATGAATTTCTATGCTTGGGATGATGCCAGTATGATTTATGCCCTTTTATGATGTGCTTTTTGTGGGGTGATGCTACTGCTAGTGATGATGCCAAAGTTTGATGAGTTGTAGTGTGTGTATTGTACTATTTATGAGCTACTGCTGAATACTATTAGTGAGATGTGTACTCGTGTTGAAGAATGAGACTTATGAACAAGGGCATTAAAAACGTTCGCCACAGTGGTTTCAGTCCAATACAAGTGAATCGTAAGGAGAGGGAGTTTGAGTATCAGTCCTCAATGATCGAGTTTCAGCATACCTTGTAGGAAATGCAGATGGCCAGAGGTGGCTTATATACTGCAGACGGGGAGTAAGCCGGAGGAGGCGGATACGTGGGGCTGCATAGTGTAAGTAGTCGTCGTCCAAGGTTGGGCGCTTAGTCTTTGTCAGATCCCGAGTTGTCGGTTTTCGAAACATTCATCATACTAGTAGGTATGCTACTGCTATTTTGTGGTACTACTAGTGCGCTACCGTAGTGATGATGTATGTGTTCTCACGATGTAGTTACTGGGCAAGCACTCAGCACACGCCTTGCGAACGGTTGCCATTGAAGTGTATTGGATGGTGATGAATATTCATGAATATTATAAAGTCTTAGATGATTTCGCAGCAGCAGAAGCGACAGTTGACATTTCACATAATCACGCTGTACACCTAAACACTCAAAGTCAGTCTGAGGAGTCAGAATTTCAGGTCATGAAACTTCAAGGTCATAAACCCTTTAGAAGTCTTAACTCTTCAGAGTCATGAAATTCGAGTAGAAATTCAAGTCATGAATTTGAGAGTCATGAACTCTTCAGAGAGTCATGAAACTCTTCAGAGAGTCATGAAACTCTTCAGAGTCATGAAACTCTTCAGAGAGTCATGAAACTCTTCAGAGAGTCATAAATCTCTAGACCGACGCGTTAGCCACTGGACCAGCTGGCTACAATAAGATTGTGACGGAGGGGGGGACTGTGACGTCACACACCCCACACTTGCTCAAGCTTGTCAACCTCCTTGTGACGTCACAACCCCCCCACACTTGCTCAAGCTTGTCAACCTGTGACGTCACACCCCCACACTTGCTCAAGCTTGTCAACCTCCCTGTGACGTCACACCCCCACACTTGCTCAAGCTTGTCAACCTTCCTGCGACGTCACACCCCCCACACTTGCTCAAGCTTGTCAACCTTCCTGTGACGTCACACCCCCACACTTGCTCAAGCTTGTCAACCTCCCTGTGACGTCACACCCCCCACACTTGCTCAAGCTTGTCAACCTCCCTGTGACGTCACAACCCCCCACACTTGCTCAAGCTTGTCAACCTACCTATGACGTCAAAACCCCCCACTCTTGCTCAAGCTTGTCATCCTCCTGTGACGTCACACCCCCACACTTGCTCAAGTTGTCAACCTCCCTGTGACGTCACACCCCACACTTGCTCAAGCTTGTCAACCTCCCTGTGACGTCACACCCCCACCCTTTCTCAAGTTGTCAACCTCCGTGACGTCACAACCCCCACACTTGCCCAAACTTGTCAACCTACCTATGACGTCCAAAAACCCCCACACTTGCTCAGCTTGTCAAACTCCCTGTGACGTCACACCCCACACTTGCTCAAGCTTGTCAACTCCTGTGACGTCACACCCCCACACTTGCTAAGCTTGTCAACCTCCCTGTGACGTCACACCCCCACACTTGTCAAGCTTGTCTCTGTGGTCACACCCCCCACACTTGCTCAAGCTTGTCAACCTTCTGTGACGTCAACACCCTCCACCTTGCTCAGCTTGTCACCTCCTGTGACTCACACCCCCACACTTGCTCAAGCTTGTCAACTCCTGTGACGTCACACCCCACACTTGTCAAGCTTTTCAACCTCCCCGGACGTCACACCCCCCACACTTTCCAAGCTTTTCAACTTTTGTGAGTACACCCCCCCACACTTGCTCAAATTGTCAAATTCCCCGTGAGTCACAAACCCCCCCCTTTCTCAAGTTTTTTCAACCCCCCTGTGCGTCAAAAACCCCCCCCATTGCTCAACTTGTCAAACCCCCCTGTGACGTCAAAACCCCCCCCACACTTGTCAACTTGTCACCCCTGTGCGTCACCCCCCAACTTGCTCAAGCTTGTCAAACCCCCTGTGGTCACCCCCCCAAATTGCTAAGCTTTCAACCCCCTGTGACGTCACCCCCCCACACTTTCCAAGTTGTCAACCCCCTTGACGTCCCCCCCAATTTTTTCAAGCTTGTCAAACCCCCTGTGACGTCAACCCCCCCATTTTCTCAAGTTTCAACTCCTGTGAGTCACACCCCCACCCCTTGCTCAAACTTGTCAATTCCCCGTACGCCACCCCCCCACACTTGCTCAAGCTTGTAACCTCCCTTTGGGAGCACCCCCCCCAGAACTTTAA